>JAQQZR010000887.1:0-12698 GCA_030068235.1 Notoglanidium macrostoma | reverse complement strand
CACAGTCCACCATGGAGCTTGTAAGAGAGAAGATCAGAAGAACATGACCTTCACTGGAAAAAGAACAGGTGGAAACCATTATCACAAAGTTGACATACCTTGGAGTCACAAATCTCGATGACTGAACATTTTTAACAGCAGCAGACTTGGATGCGATTTTGTCATCAATACAGTCCAGGCAGCTTATTAGTGGTCAAGAACATTACATACTTGAGCAGAATTTAGACATTGAACCTCCCTCACTCGCTCTCTCATTTAAATTTGCTCTCTTGGCATGAGAGGGAAAAAGGCTTTGCCATTGTCATTAGTGTGTTCATTGAACTATGCATTCAGGTTGAAAACATCATGCATTTATTTAAAAATGGCTTTTTAACAGTGGATTACCATGAACTTATATAATGAAATATAACTGAAATACAATTCAGCAAAATAATTATTTTGCACTTGTTCACCATTTGGAATTCACTGCTTTTTTAATTCTTTCTTTACCTAGTATCTTAAAGCACTTTGGTTGCGTCCTGTGCTTCTGACGCTTCTGATGGAGGAGCCAACTGTGACACATCCAGAGAAGTTTCAAATCCCATGGCAGAAGTTCTCAGATAAGCTGATGAATACCCTGACGGAGAAGAGGAGACCATTACCAAAAGATAATCATGGAAGACTTGAAGGCTACCAAGACGCCAGTCCAGGCAGAAGCAAATTGAAACAGGTTGCACAGCAGCTGGTTGAGAGATCCCCAATTCCATTTTTGACAAATATGGCACAAATATAGTGGGTCAAGGTTTTGCCTCCCTTCTTATACAAAAAACAAATAAGATGCAGTTACAAAAAAAATCTGTATTACTTAATAAGACAGGCAGAACATTGTGTTCTGGGTTCAACAGTTGTTCAATAAATTGCTATTAAATCCTGGAGGGGATTTGAATTCTTGAATTATTTATTTTCATGATTATAATTTTGACACTAGTGATTTTCTTTTGACTGATGAAGTTAAAACCTTGCTGGGGGGCACCAAAAAGTAATAGGTTATTGTGATGCCACCACTCAAAAGATGAACAGGTGGGGCAGACTAAACGTGGAACAAATGACCAACTAAAAAAAAAAATCGCTATGGCACCTTTAGCTTCTATGCCTCTGTAATGACCAGATGGACTCTCCAATGCAGGACTTTTAGGTGATGTGAACTTTCCATGACCTCAACTGCTTTTGGAGTAAAATCAATGACTGATGGGCACTACTCCTTTTTGCTGGGAGCTAAGTGATGGGGTTGAAGTGGGACGTGGCTTCATGATGGAATCATCTGGCTGACTTGGGACTATGTTAGTTTTCAGAACATCTGTGTGGCATCTTCTGCAAGGTTTGATATGGGTAATAATATATTTATTTTTTTAAAGTAGACACCTCAAGATTTCCTAATATAACAAGCCTGCCAGAAATCTCCTGCCTAATGTAGGGGCCAGAGAAGTCAGGTTCCATCCTACCTCCTTTCCTTGTCCGATTTCTCATGTTCAGCAAAATAATTTAATCTCCTTTATTATAAACATTTATATGCTTCTTCTGCACTCATTTGGCTGTTTAGTAAAGTCAAGTGGCATTTATTGTCATTTCAGCCATATACAGATGATACGGTACATAGTGAAAAGAGAAACGTTCCTCCAGGACCACGGTGCTACATACAAGACAACACAGAAGTACAAAAGTACACATGTGCAACAGAAGACAAACGTGCAAACATTGTAGGCAGTGCAGACATTACAAGACAAGACCGTGCAACGCTAAACCAAATCGAATGTGCAAAAATTGGAGAGGTAGATGAACATATACATTTTGTGTGTGTGTCTGTCCAGTCCAGTCCCTGAATGTTCAGGAGGACCCCCATGGCTTGGGGGAAGAAACTGTTACACAGTCTGGCAGTGAGGGCCCAATTGCTTCGGTACCTCTTGCCAGATGGCCGGAGGGCGAAGAGTTCATGTGAGATCTTCCACAATGCTGCTGGCTTTGCGGATCCAACATGTGCAGTGAATGTCAGTGATGGAGGGGAGAGAGACTCCGATGATCTTAGCTAATCTCAATATCCACTGTGGGGTCTCGTGGTCCGATCCAGTGCAGTTTGCTCTTTACGACAGCTGCTCAGAATGCTCTCAATAGTCCCTCTGTAGAAGGTGGTGAGGTTGGGTGGTGGGAGATGGGCTTGCCTCAGCCTTCGCAAGAAGTAGAGATGCTGCTGGCCTTTCTTGGCTATGGTGCTGGTGTTGAGGGACCAAGAAAGGTTCTCCGCCAGATGAACACAAAGGAATTTGGTGCTCTTGATCTCCACAGAGGATATATCAATGATGTTGAGTGGAAATAGGTCATGCTTTTCGGAAGTCAACAATCTCCTCTTTGGTTTTCTACACGTTCAGAGACAGGTTGTTGACTTTGCACCAGTCCGTTAACTTCTTCCCCTCCTCTCTGTATGGCAACTCGTCGTTCTTGCCTGGAGTGGGTCTGTGGTGCCAGGGATGGAGAAGGAGATGATGTTCTTCAGCAGCCTCTCGAACACCTTCATTACCACCGAAGGCAGTGCAACCGGCCGGGAGTCGTTCAGACATGAGGGCTTGTTGTTGTTGGTCACGGGAACGATGGTGGATTTTTTGAAGCACGTGGGGACCACCAATTTCAATTCAAAACAGGGAATCAATAACTATCATCAGAGTGGACTTGGCCTCAATCTTGGCATTACAATATGGTAGGCTACTGGGTTTGGATGTAATGTTGGCTAACATTAAGCTAGCTGATACATCTCCTATCATTGACTGGCCAGCTAACTGCATTTTAACATTTCCATTGGGAAAAAAACCCTGTCCTGTGGAGAAATGTTGACTTACTTTCCGCTTCTTTGTAAAACATTTCCGTATGTCTGTTGTGTCTGGGGAGCAAATATTGCAAACAACTGATCATCAACCAAGAATCCCCTCCTGTTACTTACAGTAAATAAGGCAAAGCTTAGGCTACTCCTAATATTTCATTGTTTAGTTGAACATTAATTTAACGTGACCTAGGGTTCATTTTGAGGGCATATAACAAAAGAATATGGTTTTAGCAAAAGTTGGACATTGTGAGAAGGCAATGGGGCTGACGTTACCTCAGTACAGAGCAGCTTTACTGTCTGTGGCTGCACTGACGAGTCACTTCACCTGTGTGTGGTGAGCTGTTGTAAGGAACCCGGAAAACCCGGAGTCGAATTTCAGTGGTGTGCGTATTCTCATATCCATCAAGTGGAATGGATTCTTTAGCGAAACAATAGAAACAGCGCTGGGTGAACTGATATTTTCTGTTACATGTGGGGGAGTCCAAATGAATAATTATGAAATGTGGGGGACACACGTCCCCCTCAGGTATAATGGTGGTGACGCCCTTGCATGCGGGACACCTTTAAGAGGATCTTTGAAAGACATTCAGACAGTATGCAGCTACAAGAGGAAGCATTGGCGGTATTGAACAATTTTTAAGATCCTTTCTCAATGATGGCAACCAAATACATTCAGGACAGCACCATTCAGAGGAGGTAGTTATGGCTCAAAAAGTTTGTAGGGTTAAGAAAGGAAAATCAAGAGTTCTTGAAATCAAAACAAGAAGTTTTTACTATATAGCCCTTAATAAGAGTCTTGAACAGTTGAACATCCAACTCCAGGATGTTTGATATGATCAACAACACACCGCAGAGTTGCCAGAAAGATGGGTTTTTGTATGACATTATTGATGGAAGTCTTTTTAAATCCCACCCACTGTTTTCAGCAAATCCTTCTGCTTTGCAGATAATATTGTATGCTGATGAAATGGAGATATGCAATCCCCTCGGGTCACATGCTTCAGTAAATAAATTACTGATGTTTTATTATACTTTAGGAAACATAGACCCAAAGTTTAGGTCAAAGCTTGCTGCAATCAGACTTCTTGCTATTGCAAAAGCAGATGATATTGACAAGTGTGGTGTTGATGTTGTATTACAAAGAATTGATGAGGACTTAAAGTTGCTGTATAATGGTGTCAAAATCCAAACACAAAGTGGTGGAATGGATTTATTTGGTGCTGTAGTTTCAGTTTGTGGTGACACACTTGCACAACATGAGCTTGCTGGTTTCAAGGAAGGAGTTGGTATCACATATAGTAAGTGTAGGCATTGTGAATGTACCTTTGAGGAAATGCAAGTGAATTTCGATGAACTAAGTTTTACTAAAAGGACAATGGCAAAACATATTAAACAGTGCTGTGACATAGAAAAGGCTAGCACAGACTTCATGAAATCAGCTCTCAAAACCACCTATGGTATAAACAGAAGAAGCAAGCTGATTGATTTCCCAGCCTTTGACGTCATTCCGCAAACTCCACAGGATATAATGCATGTCATTCTTGAGGTTGTTGCACCCATGGAAATTAAGCGTGTGTTGAAATACCTTGTTCTCTCTGGACGGATGGAGTTGGATGTGTTCAATTCAGCCAAGCAGAGTTTTCCTTTGTCATCAATAGACATACGTGACAAACCCTGCCCTATCTGTGTCAGTACCTTGGCATCTAATGACAATAAACTTAAACAGTCGTCAGGGCAAATGCTGATAATGTTGAAGATCATGCCTTTTCTGCTCAACACTATAGAGAAAAATGAATATGTGTAATCCGCTGTAATGGAAATTAATATGTTATCCCAATGTGTGTTTCATTAAGGGTTATATGGCACTTATATAAGTTGTTTTCTTCCTCTGTATCTTTCTGCATTCCTGTGTGTTTTTCCACTCTTCTGTATCTGTCTGTATTTCTCTTCCCAGCTAGGACGTGGTGCATATCTGTAGTCAAAACCTACTCAAGGGTAACTAGAAACTGTAAGTATTGTAGCCGGTTTGGACCAGTTGAAGCCCGTGTAGAGATATGGAACCGCATAAGATATCAGGGATTTATAAAAACTGCCCCTAAGAGACAGACAGGGCTTTTTCTTTCTTTTTCTTCATTTCTATTTGCAGCTCTGCATTGCTCTCTATCCTATCTTATAGAATAAAGGAGATTCTCGAAGGACTGCCTCAGTCTCTGTTTGTTCTGTAATTTCCACCACAATTTGGCACCCCAGATGGGACAGCGCAGTTAATGTGGATGCCGGTGATGGAGTGACCGGAGGACGCTCGTGAAAGAAAATTCTGTATTTCATCCCTTAACCTCCATAATTGGCGGAAGGGCGGTTAGTTCTTTCGCCGGCCCACAGTCCGCTGCGGTCCAGGACATCATCAGAGACTGAGTGAGTTCCTAGCTTCATGTTATTACTTTGCTAGATAAATTTGGGAAAGCCTTAAATGAATGTGTAGATCATTAAGAAGTACGATTGGTGTAAGTGGTAAAAAAAAAAAGGGGGAAAAGAGACACAGGGGCACCAACAGGTCGCAGAAGAGAAACGTCACAGTAGCGGGGCGCAAGTAAAATTTTGCATGAGGAAACATAATATTGCAGGAAGGAAAAAAGTTAAGTAAAGTAAAATAAAGTAAAATAAGATAAAACTTGCGAAGTGCTGTATGTTTTGCCACTCGCGACGGCGTGAGGAAAAAGGGGTTTCTTAATTTCCAGAGAAAAATTAAGACCGTATACAGACGTGTATAGCGGTGTGGGCGAACGGCGAACTAAAGTGATATAAAGTGGATAGATTGGAACTCGTGCGTTTGACACCACAAAGATGTACCGGTACGCCAGCAGAATGCGCTGAGCGAATATTGGTGCATGAATGAAGATCTATTCCCCTTAAAGAAAAAAATTTATAATAATCATAAATGAACAGATTCTATATTTACATAAAGCTTTACAATTGTTGCTCGCCCTTACAGACTCTCCTTGGTGTGTAAAATATCGGGATGCTGCTTTGAAGTTTTCTGTCTGTGCAGGTATTCTCCATTTGTGTGCTCTGCTAGATGGGAGAAAGTGTGTGCGTGAGTGTGTGAGTGACCTTGAATTCTGCTGTGTGAGAGAGAGAGCGAGTGAGCGTGTGAGTGCAGGTGGCTTTATTAGCTGAAACCTTGTTGTATATAAATCTATGTATGTGATATATATTGAATAAATACATCATGGGTAAAGGTCAGAGTAAAACCCCAAAATCTAATCATGCAAAGTTGAGGACAGAATGTACATATGACAGTCCAAATATTTCATACATGAAAACTAATTATGGCATGGACAGTGTAGCTCAATTTAATATTTGGGTGGAACAGTGTGGTTTCCCAGATAAGGGAAGTTTTAGCACTAGACAGATAGAACAGTTAAAAGATAAACTAGAGGAAAGGGAGAAGAGAGAAGGCAAACCTAAGTTTTTAGCAGATTGGAAGGCTTTTGGCAATTGGCAGTGTGAGGGACACAAGAGAGCTTCTCGACAGGCAGGGACCTCACCTGTTTCTCAGTGTGTGAAATCTCAGAAAGACCCAGACCTGAACTCCACCCCGCCGAGACGTTCAGAGCCAGGGCAGCCTATGAATGATCCTGTCCAGCACGGAACAAGCCAGCCAACCCAAGAAGGAGGAGTCTCAGAGCCTCTCCTCTACTCATTTCTGCCCGCCCCTCATGAATACACTGACAGTCTTTCCAAGACCTCAACTCCAACCCTCTCCTCCCCACCACATACACGGATGGGCACCAAGTACCGGAAGGAGGAAGGGATAATATCGAGCGAACTACAGCTGAAGGAGACGTGAATCCAGTCACCGTACTGCCAATGATTGAAGTAGCAGGTCCAGAAGGGCCAATTATCGTACACAGGCCATGGACGCTAGCTGCCATAAAGGAGAGTATGACCCAACTGCCCAGTGTTCGTGAGGAGGGAGGCCATAAATTCGGTGATGAACTGTTGATATTTTGCAGAGAGTTCAGACCTACCACGAATGAACTGAGACGCCTCCTCATGACAAGGATGGGTGTAGACTGAACCAAAATATCACAACACTGGCCCAATCAAGATCTTCAGCTCACACACCCTAACTGGGATGATAATGCAAACCAGGTTTATGTTAATAACCTAAATGACTTTCATGCTAAAGTAGCAGAATTCTTCCCAGTTCACATGGACAAGACAAAGATCAACATGTGCAAGCAGCAAGAAGATGAAACTGTATCTGCATACCTCGCAAGGCTTATGGAACTACACAAGAGAAACTGTGGCATTGACAAGCCTGTGGCTCTAGCGGCAGGAGAAGCGGCACCTGGAGCCTGGGACGCACAGCCTAGAAACGGCTTCATGAACGGGCCGATGCCCAACATTGCACAAATGGTGAAGCAGCAATGCATCCTGTGTGAGACTGCAAACTTAATAAAGATCGAACAGCAAGCCATACACGCAGAAAAGGCTCTCAAAGAGAAAGAAAGACAGAGAACTGAGACAAAAGCTGCTGATTTACATGCTGTCACACTAACCATGTTACAAAGCACAAGTTCCCAAGGGGCACGAGGAGGAAGAGACAAAGGAGGACGAGGGTGGAAAAGAGGAAGAGGATTTGTACCTCGTGGGTGAGCAGCACCTGGACGAGATAATACCTGTTTCAATTGCGGGCGGCAGCCAACATTTCATCAGGAATTGCCCTCATGAAAGGTCCTGGGAGAGATCCTATGAACAGGCGGACTGATGGGCAGAGGGATGGAATGGGGACACACGGGGAGCGGGTGAGGACAACATATACACACAAAAACTCTTAAAAGTTGGTCACTGTAGACAGGAACACGAACACCATGTACAAACATAAGACAACATTAGACAGGAACACACAAGCCAAAAGCCTGGTAGACACGGTAACTGTAATGTGCACTGTGATTGTAGAGACAGAGAGGATAATCCACCCATACTCCACTCGTTTCTTAAATATGCCCAAACCCCATTTCAACAACTTCCATGCATACCTCTAATAATTAATGGAGAAAGGTTGCAATTTTTAGTCGACTCGGGAGCAACGCATTCAGACATACAACAGGGGACATTAAAAAATACTCCTGGACTTGCATCAAAAACATTATGTACCATAGGTGTCACAGGACACACCACGATTGAAAAATTCTCAGTAGATCTCGCATGTATCAGTGAAACTTGAATGCAGACACAGCATTCCTTTTTCATTTCATTCTCGTGCCCAGTAAATTTGTTGGGCGGAGATCTTATGTGCAAATTATGCTTAACGCTCACCTCCTCCAGCGAAGGCCTGATTTTTAGCCTCGGCGAGCCCTATTGCGTAAAATATTCCAGAATCGCACCTGTATGTGTACGAGTGGAAGCTTTGCCCAGACCAACTAACACAAATTACATCACACTTAGTCCAAACAGCCCACCACAGAACATCGCCTCAGGAAACTGAGTACATGTTAGAGGAGGATTTACATTGTACTGCACACATTCATCAGGGGTGAGATGAAACATTAAAGACACCTCTAATAGAGAATGTTTGATTTTGAAGACACTGTACTGGTCAAGAATTTACTGTGCATACCAGGTAAAATTATCAGAATGCCCTGACAACTGCATTAAAGTAAGGGAAAGAAAAGGGGGAAGCCCTTTGGAAGGGGACCCATTCCCAGAATGTTGTCAGAGAGACTTTTTTGATGCTGTGTACACAAAACCTCATGTCTCTCTAGCTAAGCCCATGGACCAGGACTGGAAAGACGTGGGGAAGTGGGTCCGAGATTGCAGTCGTGAATCACAAAGCTGGCTGCCATCTGAGGATCCTTCCATTTTTTTACAACACAAAGTTAGGTGTCTTTAAACAAACTTTAACTATGTGTGTTCATGTTGTGTGCAGCGTAAGCCTGACCAAGGACGAAGGTTCTCGGAAGGGGTTTTTGTTTCCCTCTCTTCCAGGCGAGTGCACTCCAGCTCAGATTCATCACAAGCTGACGAACGTTCCTGAGGAGGTATGGGCGAAAGGTAAACACGACATAGGACTAATTCGAGGCATTGAACCAGTGGTGATCACCCACAAATTTGATTTTAGGCCAAAACAAACACAATACCCGTTAAGATCCGAGGCTGTGGAGGGCATAAGGCCCGTGTTTGACTCGCTGTTAAAAGTGGGTGTGATCATTCCGTGTCCAGATTCACCGGTGCGTACGCCCATTTCCCCCTTACCCATTTTCCCATTTTTCCTGTAAGAAATATTAGAAACCCCAACAGCCTGACGAATGGAGTGTGAAAATGATACAGTGGCACTGTTGCAACACCTTGTAAAAAGAGGGCCACAAGGCTAGCCTAGCAAAGTTGCAGGTTGTATAACAGGAAGTACACTTTTTAGGACATGATATAACAAAGGAAGGCAAAAGCCTCTCTGCTGACAGAACATCAGCAATTTGGAAAATTCCTAAACCAGTCACGAAAAAAAAAAAAAAACACAAGTCCTTTCCTTTTTGGGAATGTGCTCGTATTGCAGGACCTTTTTTCCAAATTACTCAGTGGTGGCTGAAGTATAGAGTAACAGTAACAGACTTCCTTGACATGCCGAACGTTACAATTAAACATTTATTCTATATTGTACTGTTCTTAACCCTGTCACTTTACTTCTTACAGAGAATGACGGAGAACCTCAGGATTGTGCAGCACTGACTAACCAATATGTGAACATTTTTACTGATAGCAGTGGTCCACGATTTTAGAAACATATGGAAATACAGAAATTTTCTGACTAGTTCTGGTAACTATATTGCACATCATCAGCTCGTGTCTGACCTCCTCGACACTATCCAGCGTCCTTCGGTGATAGCTGTGTGTAAGCGTTCTGCTCATACTAACAAGCCTGACTCACTTTCTCTAGGAAATGCGAGAGTGGATGCAGCCGCCAAATGGGCAGCGTGAAGCGACATGCCATCTGAACCATGCTGTGTCCAGACTAATATCTCTCTTTCCTTACAGGTTTCGGAACTCCAAATGTGGGCCATGCCCAAGGAAAAGGCCCTCTGGCGAAAAGCAGGTTGTACACTACAGCAGGGGTTATGGATGTGCCCAGAAGGCCGGCCTTGCCTACCCAAGTGTATGGTTCCCTCTTATGCTTAGTTGACACATGGGAACGGGCATGTGTCAAAAGGGGGAATGACTAAGGGTCTCTAATTACTCTCATAAAAAAAAATTTATTACTCACAAAACAATCTCTAACAACAATCTCTAATTACTCGACCTCGTAATACAGGAATTGGGCCTGTGAAAACACCTTTCCCTGAAACTGCACTGTGTGATGATGCTATGCTTGATTATTGTGCAACCTTGTCCTCTGCTCTCTCGTCCATCCATAAGCAGGTAAATGCAGCACTCCCAGCACCAGTAGAGGGTTCGCTTCACGACCTCCAGCCCGGAGAGTGGGTGGTAATCAAAGACTTCAGGAGAACAAATTGGAATAAACCTAGGTGGACAGGACCATTCCAGATCCTTCTCACCACTCACACAGTCGTTAAGACGAGCGGCAGGGCCAAGTGGGTACATTCTAGCCACTGCAGGAGAGTCCCAGAGCCATCGGAGCGACTGGAGGAAGCAGGCATGAGCGAGCAGCAATAATATGAGTTTGTGGGGCGTCATTCACAAGGGTCTTAGAGAGGAAGCAGCCCTATACCTAAAACCAGTGTTACTGACAGAGATCAGCACGTGGCAGAGCGCAGTAGTAGCAGTCTGAAAACAACTCGTATGAAAGGGAGACATTGGTGATAACAAAGGACTTACTAGTACAAAGGCATCCCTGGGCGGACATTACACATCTCGCACAACGTTACACGGTATCAGCAATCATCTCCGTCAGCACCAATAACCACGTCGAGGATCATCTGCGAGGAACTAGGTGGGTCCAAAGGGACATAACCCATCACCATACCAACACCTCAGACATTATTCTAACAAAAGTTATAACTTTGTGGGTGGGGCTCTTGTTCCCCGCTTAAGTCCAGGTGTCTCGGAGCTCCAGTGAGGTGGGAGGAGGGCGTAAGGGCAGTGCCTGAACTCCAAGCACCGAAAACTGTCAAGAAGAGAGAAAGGTCACCTGGTGAAGACCACATGAGTAAGTGCTGAGCCCCTCGCAAGCGCTTTTGCAAACTGTTTGGACATACAAGGCGCTGCCCACAGTGTTTTCCCCAGGGTGAGGCAGCTCTCCTCATTCCACGACAAGTTCAACTCGTCCAGATACGTACGGAGACACTTCCTGATTGGCCTCCGATCCCTGACGAGGACTATGATTGCCTTTTAAGGATGAGGACATGTAACTAGGGCCAAGAATATACCAAGAACTTTAAGATTTACATGATTACTGAACTATTTTTCCCACTGATTTAGCTTTCATTCAACATAGAGGGTTCATTCCACTCGAAAAAACAGCACTGTGCGTTTTTCAGCCCACACTCTTATGGAGCACTGAGTTGAATCGTTACTGAATTCTCAGCGCGGATGTTGAATGTGATTTTCTTTGTAAACATTAATTTCTGGTTTATTTAGGTTATCTTAAGGATAAAAGTGGGAAATGTAATGAAATTAATATGTTATCCCAATGTGTGTTTCATTAAGAGTTATATGGCACTTGTTTAAGATGTTTTCTTCCTCTGTATCTTTCTGCATTCCTGTGTGTTTTTCCACTCTTCTGTATCTGTCTGTATTTCTCTTCCCAGCTAGGACGTGGTGCATATCTGTAGTCAAAACCTACTCAAGGGTAACTAGAAACTGTAAGTATTGTAGCCGGTTTGGACCAGTTGAAGCCCGTGTAGAGATATGGAACCGCATAAGATATCAGGGGTTTATAAAAACTGCCCCTAAGAGAGAGACGGGGCTTTTTCTTTCTTTTTCTTCATTTCTGTTTGCAGCTCTGCGTTGCTCTCTATCCTATCTTATAGAATAAAGGAGATTCTTGAAGGACTGCCTCAGAATGTCTCTGTTTGTTCTGTAATTTCCACCACAGTTTTGGACATAGTTGAGATAGTTAAGATACATTGTGCCCCTGTTTTATCTATACAGAGTGCGTTAAAACTGAAAAATATGATCGAACAGCATTTGAAAAAGTTTAAGCAACTTTTTTCTGAGAATAATGTAATACCGAAGCAATATTACTTGCTGCATCTCTTTGCTCAAATTCTTTATCTGGGCACTTTGATAAGGCACATGTGCATGAGATTTGAATCAAGACATTGTTTTTTTAAACAGTGGTCATCCAAATTGAACTTCAGAAATGTCTGTAAGTCGCTTGTGATCCACAATCAGCTTTTTGAATGATGTCAAAATGAAATGGGCACTGAGCATCCAGTTTCTGTACACGTGAAAGACTTGGGTCCTGTCTCTGAAGTGACAAATATGGAGTACATTACAGCAAAGATGAGAGGTTTTTTGAGGATTTGTAGATTTGAGTCAAAGTAAAGTGGCTTATTCTCAATGAGAACAAGTACATAAGTGAAAGGTCTCTAATAATCACCAATGCGAATTACACAGTTCCTGTCTTTGGACTTATAAAAAACATTTCTGTGGTAGACAGTTCATTATACTGTTTTGAATATCAGCTTTATGACACCGTGGGCTGGAATAGAGATCTTTTAGCATATGAAATTGTAGTGTGTAATCTTGCCCAGGCAACAGAGTTTATAGATGCTGTGAAGCTAGAGGATCATGCATCACACATCCAGTCAGTTTCAAAAATAGTGTCTATGTTCTGACAAAATATAACCTTGATGATGTCATTGCACTTAAAAGTTGAAATTAA
>JAQQZR010000886.1:0-12701 GCA_030068235.1 Notoglanidium macrostoma | reverse complement strand
TGTGTGTGTGTGTGTGTGTGTGTGTGTGTGTGTGTGTGTGTGTGTGTGTGTGTGTGTGTGTGTGTGTGTGTAATGAGATTACTCTCGCCTGGAAGCGAGTTTTTCTTCTCTCTGATTTGTGAAATCGACTTGAGCTTCACAAACATTCCACACATACTTTCACTACACAGTACACAGCTCCGCTCTCTCTCTCTCTCTCTCCCTCTCTCTCTCTCTCTCTCACACACACACACACACACACACACACAGACCTCTCATCTTGATGAGGTTCTTCTCACTACATGGGGGCCATGTCCCAAACTGACAGGCATGAAGAGGACACTTGGGGACACATGATTACATCTTTCAGAAATTTGTAGGAAGTGTAGAGGCCCTTATTTTGAATGACTTCAATGCATTTGCACCTGCAGGACATCACCAATTCCTCACAGTGCTCTGGTTTGATTTTGTTAAACTATTTCTAGCCAATCAGAGTTTCCGTATAATCCTGTTCTCTCATGCATTTGTCTTAAGTGGGGGACCAGCATCCTTGAGGGATCCAAATGAATTTGTGTCATTGTAAAGTATAAATATTCTAGAAATCATGCTCTTGAACTTTACTTGCAATGGCATTCCTTCAGCCTTCATCTACACAACCTGATGTCGCAGGGTTTCAGCCACCTTGGAGTGGCTCAGAATCTCCCTAAATGACTAAGTACTGCCAGATAAATAGGGTTAAATAAATAAAATTAGCACCAATAACTGTGAAGTATCCTAAAGTGTTCTCTAATATTGATTACAGTGCTTTTTCAAATTTCTCATTAAGTTTCTTTATATTGTGACAATATTTTTAAATTATGAAATGAACTTCATACCTACCTTATATTTATGTTAGCATAGCTTTATATTGGGATAAGCAGTGACTCTGAAATTTAGGAAAATGTAATTTGTTCTCTAATTATGAGCTCAAGTGTATAAATGGATAAAACGTATGACCTGTTGTTTAACCTTTTCTAGCAGTACACTGGTGTTCTGCTTGGGTGGAAATGGACTTGTCTGCAATTTCAATCAGTATAAACAAAAAATTATTTTATTGCCACAATTCAGTTATAGAGAATGAGATCATGACATCAGCTGAAGTGAGCTTTGTTGTGTCTCCCTGCTTGTGTTACTTGACCTTAGTGCAGCTTTTGACACCACTGATCATAATATTTTCCTTGATAGATTAGAAAAGGTTGTGGGAGTTAAGGGAACGGCCTTCTCCTGGTTCAGGTCTTATTTGACTGATCGTTATCAGTTTGTTGATATAAATGGTGACTCCTCTACACATAATAAGGTGAAGTTTGGTGTTCCACAAGGTTCTGTTTTAGGTCCACTGCTTTTTTCCTTTTTTCCTTGTATAAGCTCCCTCTGGGTATGATTCATAAACATGGTATTAGCTTCCACTGCTATGCTGAAGACACACAGTTGTATTTTTCAACAAAGCCAAATGAGACACCAGCTTAATAAAATTGAGGAATGTGTAAAGGACATTAGACAATTGCTGCTTATTTACTTCCTGCTACTTAATTATGACAAGACAGAAGTACTAGTACTAGGACCACATGTAGCTAGAAGTAAGCTTTATGATTACATAATAACTCTGGATGGCCTTTCTGTTTCACCATGTGCCAAAGTAAAAGACCTTGGTGTGGTTGACTCCAGTCTGTTGTTTGAAATTCATGTAGATAATAATAACAGGATAGCCTTCTTTTATATCAGACATATTGCTAAGATAAGAAACAAAATGTCACTACATAATACACAATGCCTTACTGTCTATATGTTCCAGTAGGTGCATAAACAAGCTCCAGTTAATCCACAATGCAGAAGTGTCCTTATAAAACCAGAAGATATGACCTCATCACCCCTATCTTATCCACAAGCACTGGCTGACAGTCAAATTTCACATAGATTATAAAAATCTATACGCCACAGGCAGTCTCATTAGGGATATATTACATATAAATTACATATATAGAAATGTATAGATTCATAAGTTTATATTCAGAATTTATATAGAAGCTGCTTTGTGACAATGTCCATTGATAAATGCACTATACAAATAAAATTGAATTGAAATGTAGTGCTGAACACAAACACACCCAAAACAGCTGGAAATTACTTTTTTTTTTTACTTAATTTAATAAATAAAATTTGCAATCATTGTCAAATTACTGTATAAGAGAAATAAAGCATTGTGCACATGCTGTAATAGGAAAATAATCAACTTCAGGGTGGTAACAGTAACTCCACTTTATCAAACCACCCGTATTTTTTGTTGTATTTTACTCTGTACTTATTGTAGCCTGTGTTCCTAAAAGGAGCCCTTGCAAATTTGTATGAGGACATTAAAGATGAATGGTAGATGTTCTACTTGCAGTGCATTATGGGTAATACACACAGACAGTAACATTATCTACAGTTTTCATTGGAAGAGATTCTTTGTGTACCACTATTTTCTTAAAACACACAGATTGTGATTGGCTACTTACTTTATGCTTTATCAAATTAACTAACACTTTTAATTGCCTTTTGTATATTGTATTGTTATATATTGTGTTTATATAGATATGTATAGATACATAAGTTTATATTCAGAATTTATACACTTTTGTGAAGCTGCTTTGTGACAATGTCTGTTGTTAAAAGTGCTATACAAATAAAATTGAATTGAATTGAATTGTTTATAATTCATAGCTGGTCTTATTGAGTGACTGGTGTAGAGGGCGGGGCTTAGGTGATTCAGCGCTCTGTGATCGGCCCGCCTCCAACCGCAGCATCCTCCTCAACCGAGTGACTTCCAGCTTGTACCTGAACACATACACACACACACATACACCGTAAACACACACCATACTTTTATAAAAAGTATGTACCTAAAGATTGAAACAGAACTCATTTTGTGTGTGTGTGTGTATCTGTGTGTATACATTTACCTGCCAAGGTGATTATCGACATACTCCTGCAGCTCCCTCACCTGCTCCTCGGCAACCATAACCCTGGTGACGAGCTGTGCACGCTCTCTCTCGTGAGATTCCTGGTGAAGTGATAGAGGATAAGACGTGTCCTTTATGTGGATGATGTCGCTGTAAGGGGAGGAGCAGTTGCTATGGCTACATAGCAACATGTCTGCTACCTATGTGATGTTGATATGGTGGTTACCTGTGCAGTGACTGAAATCTCTCGGAGTTGCTTCCTGATATTAGCCCAGGCTTCCTCATTGAGTGCTACACTGCACAGCATTTAATAAACAATTAATAAACAATCATAACAATAAAGAGGTAAGATAAAAATGAATGCAAATTTTAAAGTTTAAAAATTAGATACTAATTTTGTAGACTTTTTAACACTTACTTCTGAGACGGCTGCGACAGCAAAGATACCTGCAACAATAACAATAATCATAATAATTACAGTTCATTAGCAATCAGAGCCTCAGTGCTAATCACACACAGACACACACACACCTGTGCTTGGGCGATTCTCAGTTGTGTCTCCAGGCGAGATTTTTCCTCTCTCAGCCTCTGTAGTTCTCTCTCAGTCTCTCCTCTAAGCTCCATCTCTGCAGGGCTGAAGTGTGCTTCGGGTGGCCCTGCCTCCAGACCATGCCCAGTGTGTGCCAGTATCTGCTCACGCTGCATTCTGGGAAAAACGTAATAAGGAATAAACCCTATGTGTCAATCTGTTACAGTCAAAGACTGAGTGGCAAAGTGGTGTGATGAAGCAGAGTTACTGCACGTCCCCATAAGTGTTGTATTCCTCTATACCACAGCAATTTGCCAACAAACACAATTTATTTCTTAAAGAACACAACATACCTTTTTTAATCAATGTACAGTTACATTAATTGGTATGTAATGTTCATGAAACAAGTTAATTTGTGTTCTCATTTGTTATAGCAGCCATAAACAGTCATTCCTTCACCAGACAAAAAATCGCAGTTTGTCCGGTTATTGAGAAACTTCAAAATGTAATCTCCTCTGTATTGAAATCATGCATCCTGGACTGACCACCAGAGGGCACTCACACACACATACATGTATGATCGGTGCTTTTACTTATTTTATAAGTGACAAATTTGAAGTTGATTTGAAACAGAGAGGCTCTCCACCACCAGCTGCAGAAACACTGAGGGTCTCCTGACGAAGTCCACACAGCCATGAAGGACTACCGGTGGGTGTATGTATGTAAATACCTGTATGCAGAGAGCAGTAGTTGGTGTGTGTTGCTGAGGTTGTGGAGGCGTTTGCGATAGTTTCTCAGTGTACTGGTTAGCTGCTCCTCTCTTGAGCGATACGACAATCTCACCTCCTTCAACATGGATTTCACATACTCCTTCAGCTGCACACTGGCATCACCATCTCCACGCACACACTCCTGTACACACACACACACACACACACACACGCACGCTAATACATCAACTAATAGTGATGTATGCATGGGTTCATCCCAATCTGCAGTCTACTGTAATAAATAGTGCCTTATGTCAATAGCATGCCTGTGTTACATACATTTAATACAGTCAAGTACAGTTTATTATGCTATCTACTCTACACTAATAGTTTAGAAATGTTTAGAATTTGAACAATGCTGCACTAAATTCTGGGTTAAATCAGTAGTAGAGTAGTAACATACTCTTTTCAGCATGGCTCTCAATCTCAACCATGCCTAGCAGCTCCATAGTTCCAGGGAAAGAAAAACATTTTCAGAAAAAAATGGTGGAGGCACTCAGTTTGTAACTGTAATCAGCCTGCAACAAACAACAGATCAGCCAACTTTAACAACAAACTCAGCAAATCACTCAAATGTTGCCAAACATAGCTCTAACAGCAGACAACCATGAACACCAATCCACCTGCAAAATCAATTGTGGTGAACTGAATCCCTGCTGTCTATTGGTCCTTTAAATATCTGAACATGACCTTGCTGGCTCCTTAATTTTTGGTGTACAGATCAATTTGTATGATGGCACAGTGCATGTTGCAGGACTAATCAACCCTTGAGCGGCTTCATCACCAAACATCCAGTCAGAGCCTACCATATACCAGTATACCTGCTGTTGTTCCTAAATGCTTCCACTTGCCAATAATACCACTTACAGTTAACCGTGAAATATCTATCAGGGATGAAACTACATGAATCATCTTCCTATCTCCTATCACAGTACCATGCTTGAAGTCACTGAGTTCTTCAGAATGACCCATTTTGTTTCACAAATGTTTGTAAATGGAGACTGCATGGCTAGGTGCTTGATTTTATACACCTGTGTCAATGGGTCTGATTGGAACACCTGAATGCAATAATTAAGAGGTGTGTCCCAATACTTTTGACAATATAGTGTAGTTCAGAGGGGAGATAGTCAGCTAGTCACTCAGCTGTTCAGACCGATATCTCCAGGTCCAGTGTCGGTCCACATCCATAGAGAGCTCAGCAGTTAAGGGACTGGACAGTGTACCACCAGAGTAGCAGTGTCTACCAGGAGCCATTCCTCCACTTTCTTACATTTATCCTTTGTTCATCGAGCATATTGCTGCTATGGATGAATACATGCAGGAGGACTTGAATAAATGTTACAGTCATTCCTCCACCTATCCAAGTCTCTGGTTTAAGTCAGATTCTTCCTTGTGAAGAAGAGAGATGGAGAATTGTGACCATTTATTGACTTTCATACCTCGTGACCAAGAAGTCCTGTTACCCCCTCTCATTGGTGCTCGCCATAATAGCAGGGAGCTCGAGCTTTTACTAGAAATGCACTGATTGTAAAATCCTGGGCCAATACTGATATTTAAAAAAGCATTTTGGCCAATAACTCATACTAATATATTTTTTTGTTTTTGTTGTTATTTATTCCCTCTTATGTGCTAATGAAACAAAGAAATCTTGATTATCTTGATTAACTGAACTGTTTTAAAGACTTTCAGCCCTTCATCTCTTTGAATGAGCAAAAATTCAATCATACAAATTTATAAAACAACCTTTAATATAACCTTCTTTCGCATGACAAAGATTCTTTCTGTGAAAAATAAGATATAAGCATTAAAATTAAGCCTGTTTCAAAAGCCTTTAGCCTGCTACAGAAATATGCTTTCAATCAGAAGAATTTTTCAGTATTTAACAGCCCAACAAAATTATTTTTGTGAAACAGTGAAATGCTTCAACATGGCCGATATTTATTTTCATATTTACTTGAAAAGAATCTGCACAGCACCATTTGCCCTCTTATGTCGTGACAGAAGTGTGCCCAGCCAATGGCTGTTATGGGTGGTATTATAGTACCACCTACTGGATCTTCTCCGAATCTGCAGCTACTTTTGTCCAAATCAGTCTGCAAATAACCAACACGAGATTTAGCCAGCACAAAATTGATGTGACACGATAAATATCAGCCACTGCTAGTGGCAAATGTCATCTTATTTGCTGATAAGCTGATATCATTCAACAAGGCAATATCAGCCTATTAATCTGATATATCTGTGCATCCCTAGTTTCTACTATAAAGTACCTGCAACTGAACCTCCCAATCAATAAAGTCAGCCCCATAATCCATCAGCTCCTTCAGGGTTCTGAATAAAATTGGTGCAGTAACATATAGCGCAAAGGGAGTTACCACCAATTACCAAACTCCTTTTTCAGCCTGACTCTCAGTCTGATCCAAGCCTTGTAATGGAAAGTAATATGTGATCCCAATGTCTGTGTTACATTAAGTGTTAAATTTCTCTTGTATAAGTTGTTTTCTTCCATTCCTCTGTATCTGTGTGCAACACTCAGATAGAAGCGCTGTGGCATATAATGAATCTAGTGTATGCAAATTGTAAAGTGTATAGAGTATATGTACCAGGCTGTGTCTGTGCGTATACCGTGATATCATGTATGTAGTGTGTGAGGCGTGCTCTGTACTCTTGATTCAGCTCCTTCAGTTGATTCTGTAGTTTAGAGTTTTCAGCCTCCACCTCCTTCAGCTGGTGCTGAGAGACAAGTAGTGACTACACACACACATACACACACACGCACACGCACACACACACACACACACACACACACACACACAGACAAGAAGTTAGTAGTGTTTATTTTGTATTTTAAATGGACTGATAGAGATAATACTTTGGAGTGTCCACAATGATAATGTTGTGTTTGGTGAACATCATAATTTACACTATGACCAAAATATTGTGATTTTGGAGTTTTGGTACATCTTTTGTCTTTTATGTAGGAGGGTAGTATGGTAAACCTTCAAAGTGTAAATAGATTGTATCATTGCTCCTGTTAAGTGTGTGTGAATGATCAGTTGGCCACTCCCTCTAAATGAACCTAGAAGTGAGCACTTCTCTAGCACTGGCCCCTAAGTAGAGGTGCCATCGAGGGGCTGTACACGTGTCCCCTTGTTACATTACTATTCTGGTTGTTGTTTTCATCTGGTTACAAGTATTAAGGTTAGTGTTAGTGGTATTCAGGTGTAGCATAGCATTAATTAGCTGCTTTAATAATTATGTCAATGGAAGTAAGACAAACGTGTGTGCTCTTACAACTGATTGCTGTGCAAGCTCCTTTTGTGTATTGCGGATTGCTGTCTTATTTTCCTGCTGCTCATTTTCCATAGCTGCACTGAGTGCGCACACACACACACACACACACACACACACACACACACACACACACACACACAAAGTATGACACAACCAGTAATTAAACTCTGAAGTCATATTAAAATTTGAACTATAAGCTTTGTTTTGTGTGTGCCTCACACTTTCTCCTCCAGTCGCTTCTGTTGTTCTTCGTAACTCTTTCTCATTCTCTCGAGCTCCTCCCTCAGCTCATACTGGACCCTCTACACACACACACAGAAGAAGCTGATTTGATCAACATACATTCACATGTTATTTTTGTATTATGGGACAAAAGTTACACATTGCCTTGTAAAGATTGCTCTAATTTTTTAAGAGTGGTTTAGAAAAATATTAAATATGTTGAATATAGTGAACACTAACCAGGGACTCACACTAGTAGGTGGCATGTCACTCATGCTGCTTAAATAATGCATTTATCAGTGTGAAATTCACTTGTGTTCTTGGCTTCATACTAGTTTCAGTTTGAGATGTGCAAAGTGGGCTAACTGTACTAGCTACATACACTTACCATAAGCAACACCACTACTTCCTTCCAAGTTTTATTATTCTTTGTAATGCATTTATACATATTTAATGAGAGGTTATGTTGAACAGGATAAGATGAAACCACAGTTATAAGTTTTTCTTCCATTTTTGAGCATCAAACAGTAAATGTTAAAGACTTCAGGTAGGAACTAAAGTTGTGAGTGAGGAACTGAAGAGCCATTGGACCACACACTCCACATGATTGTCCTGAGTTGTTCTAAGAAATCATTTGAGCCAATCAGTTATTTTTCTCACTTTACTGCCTATCATACCTAATTTGCATAGAATTAAGAAAATCTCTATTCAGATGTTGCTGTCGCTGAAATCACAGCATAGTGTCAAATGCATATAAACAAAAAAACAATAATAAATAATAATTAAATAATTAACTGGGTACAAGGCAGTTACTTCAATATAAAACAATATCATTATATTAAAGTTGTGTTATTTTAGATATTGAAAATATACATAATTTTAATGTTTAAAAGTAAAAATCAAGGTACTAATATTAAATTAATAAACAAAAGTTGTGTTGGAATAATGCATACATGGACACACACACACACACACACACACACAAACAAATACTGTACATATGAGAAGAACCCTCACGTGCATGTGTCTGTCCCCACTGGCATTGCATCCTTGCTTCAGCTCCTCTGGCTAAAACAGGACATAAGTATAGGGTCAAAGGTCAGTGTATATGTGTGTGTGTGTGTGTGTGTGAGAGAGAGAGAACTAGAGCGTGAAAGAGAGAGACTCACAATGACTCTTAGGTGTGACACTCTCTCACAGAACTCTGACTCTTTTCAGTTATAATATGTGTGTGTGTGTGTGTGTGTGTGTGTGTGTCTCACCCTGACTCGACTGTGTGATACTCTGCTCAGCAGAGCTCTGACTCTCTCCAGCTCGAGTGCGCGTGTATTTTCTCGCTCTTTCTCATGCAGCAGTGTGTCATGTGTGTTTGCAAGCATCAGCAGCTCATCACTCAGCTCCTGTGAGTGTTTGATCTCACGCTCCAGACCCTCACTCACAGCCAGGAAGTTACTTTTCAGGGCTGTATACTCCTCTGCCATGTCCTGCTCATTAGCCTCAGCAATCTGTAACCGTGATGATGCTGACTCGACCCCCTGCTTCAGCCGGGCAAGCTCTGCTTCCAGGTTTGACACCACACCTTCCTGACACAACACCTGATGGAGCAGGACAGAGATGACGACAAAACAGGTGTGTTCCTGAATTTGCTTGTTAGCAGTTAGCATATTAAATTAGCCCTTGTTCTGTTGCTGCATTATTGTTATCGGTAGCTAATTAATTAGCAGCTTGCAAATGAATTAGGGAAACATATTAGAGAAACACTACACAATCTATATCCACAGTGGGTGTGCATGTCTTACCTTATTCTGCAGCTCAAATATCTCTGCCTCATATTTCTCTCTTAATTTGTTGGCTTTGATCTGCACTTCCACAAGATCTTTGGAGATCTAAAAACACACACAGACGTATCTAGAATGAGGGGTCTGTGGTAGCTCAGTGGTTTGGACTAGTGATCGGAAGGTCGTTAGTTCAAATCCCAGCACCGCCAAGCTGCCACTGCTGGGCCCTTGAGCAAGGCCCTTAACCTTCACTGCTCACTTGTATAAAATAAGATGTATGTAAGTCGCTCTGGATAAGGGCGTCTGCCAAATGACATAAATGTAAATGTATAATGAACACATTGGTTAACTTCGTCAGGAATTAGTAGTGCTAATTTAAGTGCTTGGTGAAGACAGGTTTTTAGATGTTGTTTGAAGACAGCCAGTATCTCAGCTGTTTGGGAAATTATGGTAAGTTTATAGCACCACCTTGTTTCCAGGACAGAGAATAGTTTTCATTGCACCCTGAGAGATGGCGGGTCCAGATGTGCAGTGCTAGAGGATCAGATGAAGTGTGGTGCAGTGCAGGGTGTGATAAGTAGGTGGGCAGTGGTTAATTTTTGGTTTAGTAAGAAAGAATCAGTGTTCAAGTACAAGAGTTGTTTATTTTCTGCCCATCCATATACAAGTATACAGTAAGTTTGAAATTGCATTTCATTTAGACCCATTGTGCAACATATAACAGTGCAAGGCCACCATAAAGTGCCCAACAGATATCACAGTGTACATGAAAATAGACATAATACAACACAGCAGAGACATAAATGTCACCATGATAGTAACAGTTAGCTGTCAGCTATGGTCAACAGGTAGTATGAAATGAGCGTTGACTAATGTATAAAATAAATAAAATTATGAGACAGTAGGTATAAAGTGACTTGTAACAGTACAGAGTACCAGTGTTAATGTACCAGAATGTAACATACATAACTATGAGATAAGAGTGTAAAGCGACTTTGTGCCAGTTTAAAGTGGCAGTGCAACCATAGCAGAAAGTAAACATATTGCGTAAGTTAGTCCATAAAGCATCAGTGTGATGTAAACATACTATAATGTAAACATGTCTGAGTGAGTTAGTCCGTATTCATCTCTTGATGCATGGAAGGGGCCCAAAGGTGATGAGGAGCTTTACAGAATGTGAAGTTATGACCAAACCAAGAAAGCAGGTATAGAGGATATGACCTTAGAGTGTGTGTGCCTAGAGCATACGACTTGAAGAGAGGTCAGATGAGAAAGAGGGTATAGAGGAAGAACAGAAGAGAACCTAGCAGTGAGTCTTGTGTGACAGCAACAGAGAGTCTGCATGGAGCAGATGTGGATCCCGTCTATGTCACCTGATATGACCATCTCTCCGATTAGAAATTAAGCCATTGCCATGCTATGTTGCAAAGTCCAAGACTTGTGAGGATGGACAAGAGAGTTGTGATTGCAGTTGACTGGGTCAAATGCTCCTGAAAGGTCAAGGAGGTTGAGAAATGATGATAGTTTGGCTAGTGGCATAAAGCTTCTCAATGATGGCCTTAAGGTTAAGATTCTGTGGGGAGTGCTGCTTTGAAGCCAGACTGGTTAGGATTTTCTGTGAGAGATTGAGAGATAGTTGATTATAGACAGTGCATTTGTTGACTTTGGAAACAAAGAGAGAAGTGTTTAGGGGTGGTATTTGCTGATATGTGAAGTATTTAGGGTTGTTTTTTTCAGGATGGCTATAGCCCATCTTGAATGCACTCTTGAATGTAGTTGGTACATTACCAGATATTATGGCATTGTTAATAATTAAAAAGGGGAAGTGGGCTTAGAGAGATGGTCTGGAGCATTGCGGAAGGGATAGGATTGAGCAGGCAGATTTTAGGATAGGAACATTTGCAGGATATCTTCTGTAGATAGAAAAAGTGGAGAGAAATCCTGAACATGCAGTGTGGGAGTCAGGGTAGGAGTGAATGTCAGGTGAATTTTTTTTTTCAATCCTTTCTTCAAAGAAGGTGGCAACATCATCAGCAATCTGGAATGGAATGGATGCCAGCTGTGTGTTTGTGTGGGAAGGGGTGGTAAGTGAAGAAGTGAAGAAAAGATACTGGCAAGCTTGGTAGGATCCTGTGCAGTGACTCTAGCATTCCTTTGTATAAAAAGGTCTTAGCAGCTCTCACATCAAATCTAAACTTGGACAGGAGAGATGTGCATGAGAAGAGATCAAAATCAAGTTGTGACTTCCTTCACTTTCTCTCACATGCTCTTAATTCTCTTCTATTGCTGTGAAACACATCAAACAGTCAAGAAATGCCGCAAGAAGACTTCCTAAGTTAAGAAGATAAAGGCCAGAGGAGATCCACTGATGAAGAAAGGAAATTGCTGATGGCTGATTTTAGCTGTAGAAAGAACAAGCTGTTGATAGAGTGCATGGAGCTACAGAGGACAAACTGATAGAGTAGAGGTTGCTGAGCATGGGGGAGCAGTACTAAAAACTGATGTCAGCCAAAGCAGTGAAGGTGATGGTGAAGGGTACCATGTGATGGTGTGAGATGTGGATTTGGGAAGCATTGATGTCTATAGCTAGAGATGGTGGCTGAAGACCAGGTCTATCACAATTCCTCTTTTGATTGTTGGAGGGAAGCTGTTAAATATCAGGGAAAGAAGGGCCAAGAGAGAGAAGGCAATTGGTCTGGAGTCAGAAAGGAGGTTGAAATCTCAAAAGAGAGTGAGGGGGTGCAATCAGTAGTGAAACGATTGAGGAGCATGTTCTTTTATTCAAGAATGTTTCCTGAGGGACCAGTAGGGCAGTAGGTGACAATAATGAGAAGTTGTTCAGACAGGTAACAGTAACATGCAATTAATTTTAGCCAGCTAGCTGTATTGTAAAATGTAACTGGAGGAGTATGTTTGGGGGAAAATGGACAATATTTTGCTCTGAAGCCTACCTTCAATTTGTCCTGTTCACTCTGCACCAGTCTGGAGCTCAGATCCTGATTGGAAGCAGCATGTTGAGCCGCTCTGCTTTGTGTGGAGCCCAGTTTACTGCACAGATGGTCCTGAACACACAAACGCACACGCACACACACACACACACACACACACACACACACACACACACACACACACACACACACACACACACACA
>JAQQZR010000885.1:0-12704 GCA_030068235.1 Notoglanidium macrostoma | reverse complement strand
TGTGTGTGTGTGTGTGTGTGTGTGTGTGTGTGTGTGTGTGTGTGTGTATATATATATATATATATATATATATATGTACATATATGTGTATATATATAAAAACACACACATTTTTGTATTTTATATTTATATTGTCTTACATATCTCCCCAGTTGTTGAATCTTCCTGCCTCCTGGCTCAGTCTCCCCTCTTGTACCAGAAGAGGGAAGCAAGCTCATACCTATCTGAGGTTAGTATGGCATCTTCTGATGTTAAAATGTGATTATATGTGGAAATACAATAAACTTGAAATCAAAACATCAAATGGGCTAATAAAATTTTGTACAATTATGACACAATATAAAGTAAAACATATAGTGCAATCTCGAGGTATTTGTTTATTTTTATGCAAAGCACTCACTCATACTTAAGCGTGGTTATGCAATGTGTAATGTAACTTGTGTAATATTTGTGCCAAAACCCTGTTTGTGAGAGAGGAGTTTTTTTAAAGCACTTATCTTAGTAGGAAGTGTTTTTCTATTCTTTTCTTTTCTTATGAATTTTGGGATCAGACGGGCTAGACTTTGCTCCCCATGCACATCAGTGAGCCTTGGACATCCACAACCCTGTCATCGGTTCACCAGTTACCCTTCCTTGGACCACTTTTGGTAGGTACTAATAACTACATACTGGGAACACCCCACAAGATCTGCTGTCATGGATATGCTCTGATTAAGTGGTCTAGCCATCACAATTTGGCCTTTGTGAAAGTCTCTCAGCTGCTTACCCATTATTCCTGCATCCAACAAATCAACTTCATGAACTGACTGTTAACTGCTACCTAATATTACCCACCTCTGGACCGGTGCCATTGTAATGCAATAATCAATGTTATTCATGCCACCTGTCAGTGGTTTTAATGTTATGGCTGATCGATGTAGATATCTAGACCTATACATAAACAAACTACCTAACAAAATAAATCAATAAATAATTAAACAAGTTTATACTTAGAATTGAACTAAAATATTTACCAATTAAAGTGATAACAAGCTATATACTACTTGTATAAAAAAAAATTACATTAAAATTGATTTGGTTACAGACTGACTACTGCAGTTCTGAGCACTCTGAGTCTGGTAGTGATTCGTTTATGATTGAGATGCTAGTCATGTTCATTACCATTTTAGTGACTGGCAGTTGATTATGTGGTTCTGCCCGTTTTTGGAGAAATCATTCAGTCTTATGGAGGAGCCTTGCATCTGGCCGGAGCAAGAGAAAAAGCACACCGTCCAATAAACTAGATTTTTTCTTCTATATGAAACTCAATTTCCCACACTCCCATTCACACCCAAGAAGCCATATCTCTGGGCAGGACCCTAAATTAAAAGCCATATTAAAAGCCTGTTGTCCAATTAACCATTGCTCTCATTAAAACACAGTGTATTTGAATCAATAGCAAAATACATGGGAGGTCAGGCAAACAATCATTATATCCAATAATACATGTCTAATTTCATCAGGTACTTTAGAATTCTCTAATGATTGTATGTATATATAAATATGATTGTACAATTTCTCAAATAAAGTGAACAAAATATGTTCTGAGTTAACCACAGAATACCTCCAATATGGCTGTTAATCCAAAATGCATTTCAGTTTTATGTCTGACAAAGTCATTGTGAGAGCTGTGAATAAAACCCCAAAAAACATTAGTCTCAGACATCAGCAACAACCTCCACAGGGCAGGGGTGACGGTATCACACAGTATACAGAGATGAGCCGCAAGTTCTTGAACCAAGATAAACCTCTACCAAAGTTATGGAAAGGCCAAAGTGTGGACTGCTAATGATCCAAAACATACAAGCTCATTAGTCAAGCATGGTGAAGGTAGTGTCATGGCATGAACTTGCATGGCTGCTTCTGGAACGGGCTCTCTAACCTTTATTGTTGATGCAACTCATGATGGTAGCAGCAGAATGAATTCAGAAGTCTATAGAAATTTCTGTATGCCAATGTACAGACAAATGCATCTAGTCTAATTGGGAGAAACCTGCAGCAAGGCAATGACCCAAAACACAATGCCAACATAGGTAGTGTAAATGCCAACATAGGGAAAGAAGGAAAGTGAAAGGTTTTATGTTGGCCAAATCAATCACCAGATAGATGGTGATGGTGAATCTAATTGAGCATGCACTTCACATCTTGAAGAGGAGACTGATGGAAGAAATGAAAATATCAGGGCATGAAAGCTGAAATTCTGATCTATTATCTCATGCTTGTCTTTTGATCTGAAAGCCCATTGTCTTCATTGTATAGCAAAAAACAAAACAAAATTGGCCTTGCTGTTCCAGTACTTTCAGAGAGGACTGTAGCATACAGTTGTGGATGAATAATGACTCATAAGTGCACTTGAGTCTGGGTCTTTTCAAGGTTTCTTCCTTATGCCTTCTCAGTAGGTTTTCTGTGACATTGTTGCCACTGTCTTGCTCATTAAGGATCTAAATCTAAATTCATATCTGGATTACTGTACAGCTGCTTTGTGACAATGTCCACTGTTAAAAATGCTATATAAATAACATTGAATTGAATTGAAATCTACACAAACTTGATTTAAATTGGACAGGATGATTCATTAAACAATTTTCACTGAAATAAAAAAGGTTATATTTAAAATAGGAATATCTACAAAACACATTTTTGTCAGTATTGATATACTGTATATACTGGCTTACTGGTGTTTAGAATACCAAGAGACTCATACAAACAGCTCTAAAAACTGAAAAGTAGACATTAAAAGAATAATTTCTTGTGTTCAAATATAACCACAAATTTTACTCATACATCTGAATTTAGGACATTTGTCTAATCTGTGCTTTGCTTGGCTTTGGTTGGCAGCACATAGTCTGAGGAGCGCCCGACTCATTTTCCCAGCAGTAACTGTATCATAGCTGTTCAGTCTATTGTTAATTGAGAAGTGTTTAACAACAAATATTTGGGACTACATTTACAACAATTGCAGTTGTTTGTGAGAGTTTTCTCCACTGTTGTGCACATGGCATGTGCGAAATATGTTAGCAACAAGGCAGGATAAGCAGATTAATAAAACATGATGATTGGCATACATAAATCAATGATTGGCATTTGTTGATCAGTGTTTTTTCACAAATGGGAGGTTGTACCCAACAAGCCTACTTGAACATGATTTTGCAAAATATTTTATAATACAATAACCCAAGGTCTTAAAGTCAGTTTTGAAAACATTATTCCCCAGAGCATGGGACAGAGAGAACCCCTGCACCAGTGGACCTCTATTAGCACTTGCATTTCCCATTTTGAACACTAGGTGCCTTAATAACTCTACACATTCACATTACAAGCCTCCTTGTTTAAATCTGATTTTTCAGATTCAGTTCGGATTTGCTTATCTTGATGGTTCGCATTCAAAATTACAAGTGACCTGTATCTAGCTGTAATGTGAACACTAGTAGCTAATATATAGATTGCATTTTGCTCTGGAGGACAGCAAACAGTTTATCATCTGTAGCCCTCCTCCACTGCTGTTTTGTTGCGCCACCAATGTTCTAACAATTTGTGCTACCTTGTTGAAAAATGCTATTGTAGCATGAATAAATCCTATTGATGGCAGAGAACAAACTTGATCTTCGCTGTAGGCCTTAACATCAGCCTTCGCATTACAGGTCACTTGTAATTATGAATGTGATCTGTCAAGATGGGCAAACTGATTTGAACAAAAAATCAGAAATGAACAACGAGGCTTCTAATGTGAATGTAGCCTAACTGCGGCAATTTCTAGAAAGGTGGGCACATCAATGGAACATGAGGCTTTTTTTTTTTAGTAATTGGTAACACAAAAGAGGTGATATTTTTTCAGCAGAATTTAAAATATATGGAGTTCTGCATGAGAACGTTATGAAGTTTAATGTTTGTTAAACATGAATGGTGGTACTAATATAAATATCCATATAGATGAGCTGCCACTGAGCTCAAGATTTAATCACTTTAAAGTTTCTCAGATCCATTCAAAGGCCACACCCCCTCCAATGTATGGCGCAGTTACAGTATTATATAGCTATGACTGTATTAATTTAGTTATTAAACTTTACATTAACTTTGTTATTAAACATAGGTGAAGCAAACAGAAAAAAGTATATTAACTTGCATGCAGCAGAATGGCCTACATTCAAATACACCAAATACTGAGTAGAGACGATGGTAAATTTTCTACAAATCACAAGATGCATTTTAAAAGTTTACTTTCTTTATCCAATGACCGTGGGTTTCACTAATCTCCACAGACAATAGAGTACAACAGATCAACAGATCACATTAGATCATTTTATGTAACAGATATAAAGCGACACTCAAGTTATGTCATACGTGTTCCACATAATAAGGCGTTATTCTTCATGGGCCGTATTCAGAGGTGGTGGCGTGTTCAAAAGTTACATAAATATACATGCAGGGAATGTTCTCTTGAAATTTCTTGGGTGGATTATTAAAATTATTAAATTATTAAAAGTACACAAGTATAGTTTATGGTCCTGAAATTGCCTTTCTTTCATTAACAATCAATCTGATTTTAAATTGTGTAGAGCATCTGGGATAGGAGTTTTGCAGTACTGTCAAGATATACCACATTTAAAGATAAGCACTTTTCTTTAAGTCAGAAAAGGAGGGGGATAGAAAGTGTTGACTGACCAAGCAGATTACATTTTTTTTTCTTTTTGCTGTCAACTGCAAAAAAAAGAACACCATAAAAGTAAGAGACCATAAAATATAGTTGACAATAATGGAAAAAACATATTCAAATAAACTAATCTAACAGTCTAATATTGTAGTCTAAAATATTGCAGAAATTGCAAGCGTTGCATGACTACATCAGCATATTATTTTACTGAATTTAGTTCTGGCTACAGAAAGAAAAGTTAACAGTAAGAAGGGGTGATTTCAAAAGAGCTGGAAACAAAAATACTTTTTCATTTGACATTTGAAAATATTTGAATATGAATATATTGAATATATTCATAACATGAATATATTTTCCATGTATACATATTTTCATATCATATTTTATATTCTGCATAAGTCATATTTTGGTGACTAACCTTCGGGGTACATGTTCTAATCTGACCCCTACTGAAAAAAGTTTGGACACCCCTGCATTACAGCAAAGCGTGATATTTTTTCTTGCAATAACTATCCACATGGACCATTATTAGCTGCAGTCAGACAATAGCACCTTGGCTCCTAAGCCAAGCACCATGGGGCTGCCACTTCTAACTTTGCATAAAGTGGACTCCAGCTCAGGAGGAACTGCTTACTATTACTATTAAAAATAGCCAAATCAACCTGCTAGTAATAGGCTAGTTAACAAAGTAACAATCTAGTGGCATTTAGCACTCTGCAAAGATTGGTCAACACAATATTAACTCACTAACAAACAGAAACTGGACAGTTGAGGTGTTCACTCAACCAGTATTTTACCTCCAGACAACTATATTCACCTGATTTTTTTCCCACTCTAATGAGTACATCCACATGCCTAAAGGCTAGCTTGTACTACGAGTACTATTCAGTATGAGTACTATTCAGTGTTAATTTCAGTATTAACTCCTCATTATTCATTCTTACCTCAACTCTGAATGCGGCCCCAAATGCATAATAATTACAGAAAACTTTGAAAACTGCAGCAACACTTATTACATTTTTGCACAATACTAGAACCAACATAGACAGACACAACAGGCTTCAACATAATGACAATAAGTACAGTGTAGGGTTAACCTTCTCGCATGAAGAAAATGTATTTTAAAAATGTCAAGTAAAAAACAAAACATGCTCGCAAATTCCACTTTCTCATATGAATGTAATGCCAAGCAGAAGTGCCGTTTGTTAAATTAAAGGAAATCATATGCACTTCTAAATATCTTGTACTACTGTAATTAACCAGACTTGGTAATGTGTGATGGTAAAGACAGGATATTCCATATCAGACAAGAGAAGCTTGTATTTGCTGCCTCCATGGTGATGTGGAGGGTGAAACTGGATTACCAGTCTGATTATTAGTTTGCCAGGATGATCAAGTAAATTTACTTCTTGACAGAGCGAACATAATCTGGGCGCCGAGTCTGAATGATTTTGGGGCGGGCCCGGGTTCCTCCCTCTGTTTCTTCTTCACCACCCGAGCTGTCGTCTTCACACACATGCACTATCACACTAGGAGTGGTGGTGGTTCCAGTGTGTAACTCGTACTGCTCACCTGAAAAAATATAAAATTAAGTTCATTACACAACTTTGAACTCTGGACATAGCCTAGTAGTATATACTGGTCAGCAACTGTAAATTGAATTGTTTCATCAATGGCTATTGGAAATTTTTTTGTGAACAGGAAATAAGATGAAAGCCAAAATGATTCAGTTAAAAATAAAACAAAACAAAATAAATGTTTCAAGTAACTCATCCATTACAGTAAATTTATACAGCCTAGCATTTTTTTTTGTTTAATTTGTTTGTTTCTATAAAGTACAATGCCCTGTGTGGTTAGAACATTACAAATTATAGATTACAAACACACCGTATTCAGTGAACTGCAGTATCAAGAAAGCTAGAAAAGTCTACAAAATATAAAAAGTCTAGATACCCCTGTTTAAACTGCAGGTGTATATGATGTAAAAAAATGAAACCAAGATAAATCATGTCAGATATTTGTATTTAGGGAAAAAAGGAAAAAACATAACCTGAACCTGAAGGAATAACATGATGCAAAAGTCTGCACACCCCTTAACTTGTTAAGCACTCCGTCTTTTTGGATTCTACCAACTTGGCACTTCTTCATTTGGCGATTTTATTCCACTCTTCCTTGCAAAGATGCTCCAAAACCATCAAATAGCAAGGAGATCTACAGTGTACAGCCCTCTTTAAGTCATTCCATAAGTTTTCGACAGGATTTAGATCTGGGTTCTGACTGGACCATTCCAAAACATTGAGCTTCATCTGAAGCCATTCCCTTGTTGACTTGGATTTTGTGTTTTGGGTCATTATTGTGCTTGAATATTGACATTTTTCTTTGTATTTAACTGTCCAACAGAAGCCAGCAGGTTTTGTGCCAAATAGATGTCAGCCCAATAGCATGATGCTATCACCACATGCTTCGCAGTGGGTATCGTGTTCTTTGGGTGATAAATGTTCCACTTTGGTCCCATCATACCATAACAAATTCTGCTACATGGCTTTGCAAAATTGGTTTACTTTTCTTTTTCCATGAGAAGAAAGGCTTTCGTTTAGCAGCCCTACCCCATCACCCCTTCACAAACGTGAAGAATATGAAAGATTGTCTTGTCCTTTCATCAAATTTGGAGGGATGTTCTGTTGTTGGTAATGTCACTGTGGTCACAGTTCGCTCCACTTGTTGATGATGGCCTTTATGGGGTTCATGTTTTTAGACAGTAGGACCAATTAAGCAATGGTGAAGTGAGGCTAAGAAAGTATCACCACTGATACTAATTTATTATCAATGTTGGATTCTGTACTGATTCTGCTGTAGTGTATTTTTACCTGGACCAAGTTTGGAGACAGCACATAGTAGATCATAATTAATGATCGGTGTAGCATCTTGAGACTGCTCCCAACCCACTGGAGGAGAGGCTGGAGGAGAAATGAGGAATTGCTTTTCTGGCTTTGGAGGCTCTAGTCGAGGACTGCCTATATGCACAGACTGAAGAAAGAATATTGCAGGGAGCGGGTAGAGAAAAGTGAGATATATAGGAAACAAAGAGATACAAATATGGTCTATATTAAATTCAAAGAATCATGGAATACATGTATAAAAAACAGTCCCCATTTCTTTTTGTCTTCTGCACTTAGTACAGTCCAGTTCTTAAACCAACTTAGCTGTATGTAACACTTATGTGCCTTGTTAAGAAATGATGATTTAATTCATTTTATCTCAAAAAAATTAACAAACTTTGTTAAAATTCTTCAACAGTCAGTGGATGAATCCTAGAATAGGCTTTAGTCATATATTCCTGATTGTGGTTTTATTGTACTTCAATAAGAATATTGGTACCTGGGCAAAATAGAGGCGCATCTCTTTGCCATTAAAATCACTCTTGTGAAGTTTCACTCTCGCCTGAGCAGCAGCCACTGCGTTGGTGAAGTTAATGCGTACACGGCGAAAGCTTTTGAAGAACTGGAAATATACTCCCACATCAATCTGGTTAAACAGTGTCTCAAACTGGTCCTGAAAATGCAAAAAAAAAAAAAAAAAATTGGAAACAACAAAGAAGGTCCTGTGAATTGGTCAAGACCAAACTCTTCCTGTAGACCCCCTCCCCTCAATTTTTAGAAAGCATCAGACTGTCTACTCTTTTGCTTGGAAGATAACATAGTAAATTTCATTGCTATCATTCGCCTTCCCTGAATTGCTGGGTGGCTGAACACTTCACTGTCCACAAGTGTGGCCACCAAGACAGAAAGGATCGTATTTATTTGTCTTTAGGTGCATGACAGGGGAAGGCACTACTGCTAAGAAAGTCCATTTGATTTCTCAGTACAAATGTATTATTTCCAGTACTTGTCTATGAATTCCGTTTCTATTATAAATTCTTTATCAGCCAACCTTTTCTTCTCTGTAGGACAAACCAATACGGGGTTATTGCAAGTCGTTTTGTAAAGTGAAGTGCAGTCAATATCTGTTCAGAGCTCCAAAATATCCCCTCCACCACGCGTGTCAGCACGGTCAGAAATCTGCTGCTGTAACAATTAATAGATTTTCTAATGTCAGTGTTGCTGACTGTATTGAATGTCAGTGTTGTTCTTATAATGGAGCGCTGCCTCTGTCCCTCCTACCTCCTCTAAGTCATTCAGACAACCAATACAAGAGATTTAACAAAGGTGCATTTCCTGGTCATACCAAAAAAGTGCCAAAATAGAGAAAAATGTATTTGCCAACTTTCAAAGTCACTAACATCAATGTTAAAATACAGCATAGAAGCAAAATATTTTAAAGCACCGACTAATTCAAGAGTGAGTGACTGGAAACAAATGACTTCACACTGAGGTCCAGTGAACTTTCTATTCTTTGTAGAAGACTTTTTATTCTTATATACTTGTTGACCAGTGGAGATAAAGGTCCACTATGTAAGATTCAACCAGGTGAATGCCATTCCCTTCCCCTCCTTTACCTGTGACGTGGCCATGACTCCACGTGACTCCACTGCCTTTTCCATTTTAGATAATAATTATCTAAATAATTATTAATAAATAAATAAATAAATAATAAATAATAATTATTCAAAATTTGGGTTCTCAATCTTATTATCCAGCAGCAGCCAACACTGATTCATCTTATTTCTTCTTCTTCATGGTCTTCCCTTCTTCTTCTTTGTCATCATTCTGGCACTGCCTTCTGGATTCATGCTGACACTTGTAAAAACGCAAAACACAGACAACTCTCTATAGACGCAGAAAAATGCAGAAGGTGCTCTTTAGAGGTTTGTCTGTTCTGTGCTACTGTAGTAGTGCAACATGACAGCTCTGTAGTCACCACTTAAAATCAATTTAGTACAAATGTTCTGTGCACATTATTTTTTATTTCATTCAACAGTGATTGTGACCTTGAATATAGATTAGCTGAGAAACATCTGACTGCATGTCATAACCATAATAGAAGTGTGCTATTTTATATGGTTTGCCATATTAACGCCCATGGTTTTGGAATGGGATGTTCAACAAACACACACTGGAAAAAATATTGGAGTGAGATGTTCTCAAGAGGGCGGCACAGTGGTGTGATGGTTAGCACTGTCGCCTCACAGCAAGAAGGTCCTGGGTTCGATCCCCGGGTCATGCAGGGTCATGCAGGGTCATGCAGGGTCATGCAGGGTCATGCAGGGTCATGCAGGGTCACCCAGGGTGCCGTTCTGTGTGGAGTTTGCATGTTCTCCCCATGCATGCGTTTCTCCGGGTGCTCCGGTTTCCTCCCACAGTCCAAAAACATGCAGATTAGGTCAACTGGTACTCTAAATTGCCCATAAGGTGTGAAAATGCAACTGTGTGTGGTTGTTTGTCTGTGGTGGACTGGCGACCTGCCCAGGGTGTACCCCGCCTCTCGTCCGAAGATGCTTTGATTGGCTCCAGCTTCCCCGCCACCCAGAGGGATAAAGCGGTATAGATAATGGATGGATGGATGTTCTCAAGAAAAGCATGGTAACAATTTCTACACATAAAGTCTTAGTATGGTTTACATGGCACCAAGGGTCATTCTCATTAAAAATGTAAGTAACTTGAACTAGCTGTTTTTGTTTAATAAGTTATTATGTTAAACTGTACAAATAAAACAAGTAAATCAAACTTTTGTTCCTGTGTTATAAGAAAACTTTAATTCTCTACTTTATGCAAAAGAGCTCAAAGATCATTTAAAAAGGTATCAATACTACTTGGCTATGAAGGGGTCCAACCAGCTCACCCAGCCAATCCAAATGAATAGGCAAGGGCAATGCTGGCAGGCTAGTGAGCCCAGCTGGATAACAGACCTCACCATGTTCACAGAGCATTTTGCAAACTTGGCTCACTTGCACATGACTAGACAGTAACTGTTTATTCTCCACCAAGTGGTGAGAGCTGCTCAGCAGGCGGTCAGGCTGGCAACCCCAGCCGGCTGACAGCTGCTGCTAGGAGCCATGCTGTGAAGGGTAAGAGAGAGGCTGCTGAGGCTCTTTGCTTTTTTTCATCTAAAGTCAAATGGCAAACAGAGGACATTCCACTTTGGAGTTGCCAAATTCATGTATAATTTCTGAATATGGCCTTGGAAGTCAGGAAATAGTAATTTATAGTAGTTGTTTAATAGTACTCAGGCAGGAGGGTGTGGCCACTAAACCAAGCTCAGCACCTTCAATGAGAGTTCTGGAAACCCTGCCCTCTTCCAGATGAACAGAGAACAACAGTTTATTCTCCACCAAGTAACAGAGCCCAACTCAGCAACACCTTTGGCTATTAAAGCTTACTGCCTTTGAGGGGTGCTGACCTGCAGGTAGGATAGGGAGGCTGCCATGCCAGTGGGAAAAGCAATCAGACAACAATTTTCTATTCTCTAACAAATGCCATGCACAGCCCAGCTCGGAGAGTGAGTATGTCAGGTTGAATTGGCTGCCAGTGCTCACTGCCATCAAGAAGCACAACTGTATATTCTCCAACAAGCGAGGCTGCCGAAGCCGCAGCCAGCTGCACCACGGCCCCCCAGCAGCGAGGAGCCGTGGTGCACAGGCTGAGAGTGAGGACACCGAGGCTTTTGAGTCTTTGTTGTGTTTTTTTCCGTTTTCATGTTCACCTAAAGACAGCAAACAAGGCCAACCACTTTAGATCTGCCTGAAATTAGGAGGAGGGGTCACAGTTATTTATAATTCTAGGTGTCACATAAAAACCTGACATGAATACAACTCATTTGTATTTCTTTATAATAAAACATCATACATAGCCACAAAAGCCTACTCAGTCATATCCACCATGTAGTATTTATAGACCCACAGGGCCATATTCTATATTTTTACAGGAATTTGTGAATTGTGCCTCAAACCTACTAATAATAGTCTGAGACTTTAATATTAATTTTGATAATCCACAAGACCCACTGACACCAACGACTGTGTCCATTATAGATTCAGTAGAAGTTAATCAGGACATAACAGGACCCACTCATTATGGTTGGACACACCCTTCATTTAACACTGACATTTGGGTTAAATACAGAATGCATAGCTTCAGACTGAGGTAGTGTGTCTATCTTAATTTTTACCTCATCTCATTTAAAATGTCTTAGACACAATGTAGGGATGCCACACTGCCATGTCAGGCATACAATCATGTCAGCTACTGTACATAGTTTATACATTGTTCCTTTGTTTTACATAATGTATACACATTCATTTCATGCAAGAGCGATTAAACACTGTAAACCCTAGAAGTTCTCACACCTAAATCTTCTACAACCTCTTCCTATATTAGCCTTTATAAAGACTGAACTGACAGAACCCATGATGACTACTTCGCTAACTTGTTCGCACATACAAAAAACCATACATTTCATTGACAAACCAGATACCAGTCACCTCCTCAGCAAGACATTTCAGTGTTTTGCCAGACATTTGGACTAAGCATTTCAAGAGGCATGCCTGAGAGACACCTGAAAGACTCAGAGATTAACTGATTTATACTTGTTTGTTCACATTTTTACATTCTGTTTGAAGTTTTTCACATGAAAGCTGTTGATCTAATGTTATTCAATATAATTTTTGTTGTAATTGTTCAGTCTTCTGGGAAATTTTACTTGTTTCTGTGATTTTTTTTTATTTATGAAACTAATAAATACATGTAACATAAATGTAAAAAACAAAATATGTTACATGAATATCTCTTTCACTATTAATTTAATAAATATGTATGTAATGAAGTTTTCAATACCCAAAACATGCAGTCTTTACATTTCTTAATATTGTGCCTAAAATTTTTTGAAAAACTGTTAAGCTGTAAATAATGATAAATATCACATTTTGTCTGATTATATATTTTGGCGATGAGAAAAGTTGATTTAATTAAATTAAATATTTACTTAATATTTAACATTTTACTGTATGCATTAGATAGATAGATAGATAGATAGATAGATAGATAGATAGATAGATAGATAGATAGATAGATAGATAGAT
>JAQQZR010000884.1:0-12707 GCA_030068235.1 Notoglanidium macrostoma | reverse complement strand
AGAGAGAGAGAGAGAGAGAGAGAGAGAGAGAGAGAGAGAGATGAACTGCTGATGAACCTTCGACAGAAGTTGGCAAATCCAAGAAAGCATTATAGATCCTTTATGGTTTGTGAAGTGGGCCAGGCTTCATCTTAGAATTGTCCATAGCTATGCCATCCTGGCTGATTATGTACGTTAGCATTGAGGCCTTGACGGAAGACTGCCTTTAATGCAGGCTCGTTCAATCCACTTTCTGCGGCAAGTGTGATAAATTCCAAGACATACTCCACAACCCATCTACGCCCTTGCTTTGCAGCCATGAGCCTTTCTCCAACCTTCTTTCCATCAGGAGCATGATCAAAGATGCGACGAAACGGAGAAACGAAATGTTCATATGATAAGGTGGGGTCCCCGCCTTTCTCCATAATGGCAGTGGGCCAGGTAAGAGCAGTACCAGTGAGCAGGCTCAGCATTCTTGCTTTGATCAGAGACAGAGAGTTCACCTTGACTAGCGAAATACAGCCATGATTGGAGTAGAAAGCCGTGGCAATGCATTGGATCGCCATTAAACTTGTTGGGCCTAGCTAACAGGTGCTTGTTAGCAGATTGCAATGCGTCAGATAGGGAGAGTTGCTCATTCACTTGTGTAAGAGCAGAGGTGAGTTGCTGGATCTGGGCAGCCATTCCCCGCAGGCGCTTTTATTGATCGCCAGGGTAGCATCCTTCGTCCATGAGAGAGTCTCAAAGACTCTTTGAATTCGCAGCATTCATGAAGGTGAAGCAATCTGTCATGCGCAGGCAGACACTGGAGAATGCAGGTCAGGTTCAATTGTTTAATAAATAGAATCAAACAAAGGTACAGAATCAGCAGGCAGGAATCAAAACAGTGAACAGGCAAAGGTCAATCGATCAGGCAAATGGGCACAACCAGGCAAGGCAGAATACTCAATAAACCAGTCAAAACACAATACTCAATAAACACAGTCAGAACAAGTCAATCATGAGATATGAGTGGCTTGGCAGTAGCGGACACATAGGGAGCTCAACTAATGATTCACAAAGAGTTTGTGAAACTGAGAGTCTTTTATGAAGAGTCCTGAGTATGTGCTGCTTGAGTTGACTGACTGCACCTGCATCCAAATAGAAGTACGGAGATTCAGTGGGAGGAAATGTGTCTGATATGATCTCAGGGTAGCATGCTATATTGTCTATCCGCAAGTGTTCATGGGCGAGTTTCTGGTACAGGAGACAGGTGCAGACATAACACATGAGTGTTACTTGTCACATTATTGCTAAAGCAAGCCAAAAAAATGAACAAATTGTAACAGTGTGAACAATATGCTCATGCTCATATAAAACACAAAGACACACATGCATTCACATTTGCACATGTGCTTCATTACATTTCTGTGCACTTACAAACACCAATAAAATTTAATTATTTAAAAAAAAATAAAGAAACAGACAAAAAGAGAAATTATTGTATGTCTCTCTTTCTAGCTGTTGGATGAAGCAGAGCACAAGGCTGAGAAATGTAGACAATATCATCACCTGGAAATGGAGTATGATTCTAAAATTGTATTTTTCATACTAAAAATATTTTTTTCCTTGTCAACTCCTTTTGATCCGTCAATATTAATCGTCCATTACAGTAAGAATGCCTCTCTCTCTCTCTCTCTCTCTCTCTCTCAGGCAACTGATGCAGGACCACAGGTCTGAGATGAGTAAACTGGTGGCAGCTCACAACAAGACGTTAGAGGATGAAAGGAAAAGTGCTGAAGAGAGATATGGTATGATCACAGAGGATTAAACTTTAGCTATGGTCAGCTCACAATAGTGTGAGCTTTATATAAGATTACACTAGAGGTAGGCCAGTCTCTGCCTCAGGCATTCCATCCACGGGATAGAGAGTATCTGATACATGATCTTTTGTACATTTTTATGGCCCCAGCCTTCAGGATCTTCAATGTTGTAATCTGATAGGATCTCTGTGCTTATATGTATATTCCTTTCCTTATTTCTTTCATTATAGCTCTGCTCAAAAAAGACTATGATTTCCTCAAATGCTCCTTCAGTCCTTACAAGGTAGGAGTACCATATCTTGAAGTGATTCTGAGCTAGAGCCACTCTATAATAAATGTGGAGTATTAACTCATGTGTGTGGCACACTGTGTGTTGTATTAGGACTGTGTGTTTGGTGGCAACAACTGTTCAAAGAGTGAAGAGGAGCAGGAAAGATGCCTGAAGAAACAGCTCTTGTTGTGTAAGTCTATTTCAGAAGGAAAAAAATCAACCACGCTCCTTGTCATAGGGCACTATATCTAAAGAGTGTGGTGATCTAGCAATCTGTGAGTGTATTGAATCTACAATATAATTTTGGTGTTAAATGAAATGATAAAATGGCTGAAGTAATATGCCATGTATCCTCGAAGGGTGTGAGTTATAATCACTAGGGTGTGATCCCTTGTAGTGAAAGAGGAGCTGGATCAGAGTGAGGAAGAGAGTGGGAGGCAGAGAAAGGCTTTTCACTCAGAGATTGCAGACCTTCATGCCAATTTTAATGCTGAGGTTGAGGTAAGCAGAATATTCAGATGTAGTACATGTTAATTCTCAATAAAGAGTCAGTGCACCTGGTTATAATTTGGATTGTTTCAAATAATATAAATATTGCTGTCTACCCGAAAAGAAGATAAAATTATGGGGCTGCAAAAGCTGTGTTTGTATGTTTGTTTGTGTGTTCTGATGGATGAATGAGCTGTGTCTGGTTTCTTAATCCTTAAGAAAACAATCCATGTCAGTTAATCCATATTAATGAAGGTTTTTAACATTGAATAATTTTTTTCTGAAAGTAAATTGTTATAAATAATTCCAAAAGAACAGAAAATGGGTGATTTTTATGCAGGGTTTGAGACAGCTGAGAGAGAAAGATGTGACTATCAGCTTGCTGAGAGCATCTCTGCATCAAATGCAGGAGGTGCTTAACATTTTGGTTAGATGGGCTGTATTTTAATCATAGAACTTTGTTAAAGAAATAAGCAAAAGCCAATGCTTTTTTAAATGATCACTGAAACTATTTATTGCTTGAAATAGACATTTTTATTTGTCAATTGCCTATATATATATTTTTGCTTTTAATATAATCATTAATGGGCAATTACTTTTGGTGTTTTCTCTCAGATGTGCCATCTCTCAGAGTTGGGGAAAAGGTTTTTAAAAGCACCCTCCTCAAATGTATCAACGACCAGGAGCAGAATAACAAACCGATATTAAATGCTTCACAACATTATACCCAGTTTCACTTTAACACTTGAACAGTATGTTACACTTCAGCCCTTATGTGGAAATATCAATGTAACATGTAAATACCAATGTGGTACTGTAAGCTTAATGTGAAACGACTGAAGACAATCTAGTTTTATTCCATTAACAATCCTACACAGTTCTAACTTTAAATAAACCTTAAACCACATGATTATTTTTCATACAGTTATGGAGGGAAATGACAGGTTGGTACTCCAGCAGAAAATAGATACACACAGAACCCAGTGCTTAATGCCAAGTTTAGTTTAATGCATGTAACAAAACCGTTAATTGAGACTTGAATGAAACTCAGTGAAACTCACTGCTGCTGTTTTAATGACATTTTTTGACTTGCTGACCATGCTGTGTACAGGTGTGTCAAAAATAGCACTCTACAAAGGATTTCTTTTCAACTTCATTTCTTTTCAAATTTTTAAAAGAGAAATAGTCTACCTTGACTTAATTTCCTGTAATAAAGTTGCACATAATTTTATCTTTCATTCATTCAGCTTCACTTACCATTTTGTCTTGACATGTGGAGAACATGCTGTACTGTACAGTATCCTGAGCTCAACCTTAGAATTGGAGTATTTTTAATTAATAATGGACAACAAAAATAATATAACAGAAAAGAAAGGAAAAGAAGTGGAAAAAGTAGAGCAAAAAATAATAATTATAAATACAAGCAAACAGTTTATGACAGGTATCTTGAAGTAGTTTACCTGAACTAAAGTGATATATTTAATTTAAATTCTATGATGAAATGTCCCACAGATATTCTCATATATTGTTTTACCCCATGAAATTTTAGCTGGGATTATAGTCACAGGTCTGCATGTAGTCAAATGATAATCATAATCCAAAGTCAATATAAGAAGCATAAACCCAATGGATCACATGGAACAGCACAAGAAGACACACAGGTTAAAGCAACAGTCTTTCAGTATGATTCTTACTGACAGTTAATGAACTCAGCAGAAATATATTGTATGTACCTAATATAAAAATATACAGTATATTTGAAAAATGTTTTACGTTCTCCATCAAAATAGGAGACATAGTGTACTGTATCCTCTCATTACATTTGTACTATTGATCAAATAATTTGGTATTTAACACACTTTGCCGCATTTAATACACATCCATGATAGCAAACTCAAATGTAATGTAATGTCATGTAATATGCAGTAAACTGAAGGTGGTTCAAGTATGGTACATGCTATATTTGGTGATTCAATTCTACCTCTATTTCTACTACTGTTGTGTCTTTCATAAACTGTCAGTAGTTTGTGCATTCATCCTGTCTTAAAATGCCAAATAATCAAAATATTGCTAAAGATATATTTTATATAAAGTTTCTAAAGGTTGAGTAAGACCTTATGAATAACTTACTACCACACATACAAGTGCATAGCACTCCAAATTAAATCTTAGCTAAATGCTGATTAAGAGGGCATAGGGATTTTTGGTATAGGGAACACTACTCTCTTAGTCAGCGTGAATTCTGGCTGTGGCATCTGCTTCCTGGTTCCAATTTTGTCAGCCTTCTTGCTCATGTCATTGTTCACTTCAGTCAGGATGGAGAGTAGATCAATACCACTACATACAGAAAATAAAACACAAAAGTAAACTGTATATAACAAAGTCCATAGTCCATAGTTTATACTCTTTATCAATTTTCTTAACTTCTGTGCAATCTCATGTTCTGATGACTGTGAAGCCTCTGTAGATAATGCACAAAAACTAGTTTACTGAGTCATAAATGACATCACAGGTGGATAATTCAGTTTTACGAGCATCACGGGAAAGCCATAATATCATTTCTGAACTCAAACTGTATTCGGCCTGAAAGTGAAACTGTCGTCAGCCTACAAATGTTTTTGTGGTTTTATAAAGCCACATGAAAGTACAGGTTAGATTTCACATTTCACCTTTTTATATAAAAAAAAAAAGCCACCAAAACTGAAGTGGCATTATTACAGATTGAAAGTTTTCTAAAGATAACCACCTGATTATTGCAAAATATTTAACACAAAGTGGGTTTGTCACTCCACTTTTGCTAAATACTACCACCCTCACTAGTTTATGAAACACTGGTTGTAATTAGAAATGTTTATACATGTATGGTGAACATGATGTCTTTGGGGAAAAAGACATGTTTCTGGTATAACATTCCTTTTAATCAGTCACTGCCACTCGACAGTGTAACTGACATCTTCAGTGTGTTTCCTACTCCTCCCATTCATTCCTGTAAGGCAAGTGTGAGTTTCCAGACAGGACAGCTACACTATATGGCCAGAAGTATGTGGACACCTGACTATCACACCCATACATGGGTCTTCTCCAAACTGTTGGCAAAATGTTAGAAACATATAGTTGTCTAGAATCTCTATGTGTGTATTATGATGAAGTTTTTCCTCAATTGGAACAAAGGAGCCTAGCCAAAACATATTCCAGCATGACAATGCCCCGTGCACAAAGTGAGGATCTTAAAAAGATGGTTTTCTAAGGTTGGTGTGGAAAAACTTGAGTGGCCTGCATAGGGCCCTGACCTCAACACCACTAAACACACTTAGGATTACCTTGAACACCAACTGGACCCGAGGCATTCTCCCCTGGCATCAGTGCCCAACCTCACTAAAACATTTGTGGTTGAATGGGCACAAATCCCCAGAGCTATGCGCTAAAAACTAGTGGAGAGCCTTCCCAGAAGAGTGAAGACTGTTAGAACAGCAAAGGGGGACAAACTCCATATTAATGCCCATGGTTTTGGAATGAGATTTTCAACAAGTACATATGGGTGTGACGGTCAGGTGTACAGTCTGGTATATTATAATATAATGCAGCTATTATTTAAAATTAACCGGCTATTCTTTTCTATTCTCTTCTGTTATAAAGCTGTTCAGTACAGCTGATTAACTCTTTAGGTTGGAGTGATGTAATTTCCTGTGAAACTAGAGTCCTACTCCTCCCATTCATTCCTGTAAGGCACATGTGAGTTTCCAGACAGGACAGCTACACTATATGGCCATAAGTATGTGGACACTTGATGGTTTTCTAAGGCTGGTGTGGAAAACATATATATAGAGATGCTATGAAAAAAATTCTAGCAGGAAGACAGAAATTACAACAGTATTTTATTACTGTTACTTTTTTCACTTTTACTGTTACTGTTTCTGTATTACTGTTACTGTATTACTGTTATTATTACTATTATTATATTAATTATAATATTATATTGTTATAATATATATTATATTATATCATATTATAAAGTTATATATTATAATTATATTATAAAAAAATTTAAATATTATTATCATTGTATTACTGTTACTGTATTACTATATTACTGTTTTATTACTGTTACAGCATTATAACAGTATTTTACAACAAAACCCTAGTGTCAGTGACAGAAACTGCTACCAGAAGTGAATACATATTTCACAACCCGCTTGATTTCCTGCTCAGTGAATTGGCTATTCCACAGACCAAATTTGATTCATGTTTGGTCTGTCTTTGGAGTCTTTGCTTTAGGAAATTACATCTCATAAGTTATCATTGTGGATGTGGTCTGTGCATGCTCACCATGGCACAAGCTGTTGCAGGTGCTTACACAGTGACTGTATGAACCAGGTTCCTCTAAATTTCTCTCTGAATGAGGCATAGCCTGGCACCGTCGCCATGGCCATTAGGTAGTCAGCCCCTGCAGGTATGGACTGTCTGGGCACTTCAGCATCACAGAAGATGCCCGTCTCCATGTCTGAGGTGTTGTTAGGACCATCCGACTGAAGGAAGACCACCTGTTGCTCCTTATTGCCCTGACAGGCCTGGATGAAGAAGAGTTTGGGCTTTTGTTTGAGGGAGGGGCAATGATAGCCATCCAACGGCTCCATCAGATCCTTTAGCAAGACTCTCCCTTCATCCACCCCATACAAACCACCCTCAAAGCCATGAGTCAGCACACAGCACACCACACAATCGGCCTGAGTGTGATCTCTCCTGCGCAACTCATTCACAGCATTGAGCATGCTGTCCCTACTGCAGTCCTGCTTTGTCACAGTTTCAAACCCCAGCCACTGGAAAACAGCAACTAAACTCTCTGCACACACACACACACACACACACAGAAACCATTGTAACCCTATTAGACTGTTCAAAATTAGTTGAAGATGTCTATAAAGAATCTAAAGCATAAAGAAGTTCTTTGTGAATGTAAAACAAAACGACTGACCCAGGACACCAGACAAAGAAAGATGACGATGCCTGCTGTATTGCCCACTCTGTTATGGTGTATCTTGTACTGTTTTGAGTATAGTGTTCTATACAAAAAAATGCCTTCAAAATAATTAAATAAAATTTTGAATGAATGAGCGGACTTCTAAAATTTGTTCTTTTCTGCTTTTCTACCGACAATAATGCAGACGACATTAAATTAAAGTTGCAAAACATCTAGAAATATATTTAGTTATGTTTACACACTAATGTTTAGATCAGTTTTATCCACCACCTTCTTTGTTGGTGACATATAGAGTGAAAATTTAGATATAACTCTTTATCAAAGAGCTAATATACAGTACATATGAGTCTATATGTGTTTACTGCACTGACTCTATACGTAGCTCTATAACACTTGATTGTTGTGAACATTAATATGATCATGAAACCATCAGAAAGGTTAATATACAGCTTTGTTAATTATTACTAGACACAACACAAAATACAACATTTGTGCCACTAAAACATGTGGTTTGAGTTCATAAGCATTAGTTGTGCTTACTCTCATCAACATCCGTTCCCTCTCTGTTCTTTAATTTTGGACATTGTGTGAAATCATAGTTGTTGATGATCAAGGCAAATCCTCTCTTCTCTCCACTCATCTCATATTTCTCCAGCTTCTACAGAACAAAATACAAGCTGTCATTCCAGATCAGGGATACACACCACACACTACAAAACTTCAGAATTACTAGAAAGTACGAGAAAGTTACCAGTGTGTTATTTTGGTTAGGCTCAGGAAAGCACAGGTTCCTGTCACCTTGGGTGAAGGTTTGCATTTCAGAAATACTCAAGCGAGCAACCTGTGCATGTACAGCATCACCTGAAGACCATATGACAGAGAACACACAGCTAGCTCAGCACAAAAAATGCAAACCAATCTGCATTCTGGATATTCTGTGTGGCAAACTCCTACCATCAGTCTAATTTTGTGCAAAGCAGGACCAGGAACTTACTGGACTGTGGCTGACTAAAATATGAGGGGGGCAGCAGCTCTTCAGAAGGGACCAAATCTAAAACAAGAATTTTATTTATACCAGATAAATCTCTGCAACATAATTTTTAAGGTTAGTCTGAAATTTTACCTTGGTTGTATGTAGCACACACATTGTCCTCAGGCTAATGGAATTCAAAATTGTAAAGAAAACAAGATAAAATTAGGAACGCATAAAGAGACAATTCTCACGAACAGGGGTCACACAATCATCATTAACCATCATTAACTTGGCCTGTCAGAAACAATTATGTATAAAGTGTGATGTGAGAATAATGATGGCAAGTTGCTTATATAATACCGGAACTGGTCTGGTGGTCTCGGTCTGGTCTGGTGGAACTGGTCTGGTGTCTGGGGAATCAGACTTATCGCTGCTTTTCACTTGTAGAGGAACACCAGCACCTACACAATGAACAGCCAAGAAATCAAGGGTTAGAAATTTTAAGGTAGATGAGATTCTAAAAACTAATAAAGAATATAAAAACCATATGAACAAAGAACCAAATACTGGACTCCTCCTCCTGAACTTTGACTATGCAAGTAATCAGATCACAATGGTTGAAAGGTTCCGCTCACCCTTCCCAGAATCCTCTGCACCAAGTAGTGAGTCATCATTTTCATGGTAACAATATTCCAAAAACCATCCACAAAAATCCGGCGAAATTGTAGGCCGGAGATCTTAAATTGTAACATGAAATTGAGCACATTTTGTCAAACGATCTATATTTTAAATTCCTTTGACTAATCCGTTCTGTTTTCATATGTTTATTCCGTATGTAATGGGCCCAAAAGAACTTCAGCTGTCTTCTGGGCGGCCGCAAAGGAAAGAAAAGATATATTTTGTTCAAAGCTTTCATATATAACATGTAGATTAAGAAAATGTTTGAGACAGGTTTCAAAGGGGTCGCTTACAGTGAATTTGCAGAGGTTTTGCTGCAAAGAGAGTTAGCAGGTAGTGGTCACATGCTTTCAAAACAAAAGCAACTCATTGGATTCTGGGACAGGTGAGCTGGACCCTTTAAGCCTTTCTCTCGCTAAGAGAATTTACAATAACAGAAAGTAGCTGGATTTAAATTTAGTGTGTAATTGTTTTTAGTCCAGAAATTCTTCCTTTCTTTTTAATTTTATGCTTCTAGATTTCTTAATTTGTCTTTTGGCACATTATTCAGTGGTGGGTGGGGCTTAAATAAAGATGTACAGTGGAATTTATCACAGCAAGTTCTCTGACTATTAGCCAGTCAACAAACAACATGTTGAAATTATCAGGAATGAAAGCTAAGCAGTGGAACCGGGAAATGTGGCTTGCTTACTCTACAGTTACATTACATAAACACTGTCAGTGAAACATGTAATTCTTAAAAGGTTTATTCAAGGTGTCCCAAAACCTTGATCCATAGGCATTGTCATTTATATGAAATTTAAGAGGAAATTATCTCTGCATGTAACAGTTTCAGTATTGATACATTAAAAAATGTTCAATGTTCTTGTATTCAGCATATACACAAGTGTCATTTTCCAAGGCCGTCAATTTGAGCATTTGTTATAATATTTATTTGTTTGTTTGTTTGTTTGTTTGTTTAAATAATTGCCTGTGGAACTAGACTTTGGGATACAGTTCTCCTATCAGAATAGGCTCCAATCTAGAACCTTTTTAAGATGCTAAGAAGCCTTAACAACACAAATAACCTTTTGAAAAGCATTAAAAAAAAATTTTTTTTTCAAGAATTGCACGAGTAGTGAAATGTGTAGGCAGTTTTGTAGCAGAACCCCTCAGCACAGGAGTGCAGTGGGGGCATGATTTTCCCATCAGCCTTTGTTAGAAAAGCACAGAAGAAGCTGTATTTTAAATTGTAGAGTTGAAACCTACCATATGGTTATTGATAAATGTTGTGAAAGCTGAGACAAGAAATTTCAATAGGCTTCCTATATGGCAGACAAGGTCATATTACTTTCACTGTATTTACTGTCTAAACAGTGACATAAGACTGGTTTCATAATAAGTTCATGGTTCATAAGAAGGCGTCCTGCTATAAGGCCTGTTTCTCATTCGTGACCGGTTATGAATTACTCAACTTTTAAAAATGTTCTGTATTATTTTATTCTGTACTCAACACGTACACTCTTGCAACAGGATTTCAAGTGTACACCAAATTTAAACTCTGCTATATTAATTTACCACTGTTTCTATTAATTCCATGCTACACACCTATTTTGAGTGTGCAGTCTATAGATGTAGTCATTCCTGGGTACTGAGTTTCAGTTATATGATGATGTTACTTTTGATAGATGCCCTATCTCAGGAGAAACTCACAGATCTGTGGTGTGTTGCTGTCTAGTAAATTATGTATGTTCATTGTAATGACATGTTAAAGCAACAATATGCAAGAACACTCAAGAACCCATTTTAATCAAGTTTTTTACCAAAGTAACTGTAGTGTTCAAACCTGTTTTTGTCTTTTATGCATTTGGGGCATCTTACTTATACTCCTGAAAACATGTCCTCAAGCCTAAAATCAATATTAAATTCTTTTAGCCCTTTTTTATATTGAAATACTTTCAGCAGTATGTTGAAAATGCATAAGATACTCTGCAATCGTGTTACTTACCATTCTCCTTTTGATAATGGCTGATTCTTTTCTTTAAATGAGGACATACTCTTCCAATGATTCTTTCTATAGTGCCAAGATTATCAGTACCCATGCAGCCTCCCTTCTCCATTTCCAGAAACAGCTGTAGTATTGTCTGTAAATGTGTCATTATATCAATAATGTTATAAAATGATATAAAAATATGGTGCCTTTAATTATTTATCCTTTATAGATTTTTTTTAATTTATTGATCTGTATTGAGGTTTACAATAAAAATATTGTAGTGGTTGAGTACTGACTGGAATACAACAATTACAATACAGTATCTGCGTTAGTGTGTGTTTACATTGGTACACTCTTACCACTTCTTGCTGTAGTTTCGTGCGAGGTAATGTAGTGTGAAGCAAAAATTTAATATCTTTTAGTTCATCATCCGAGATGTTCTGTGACAATTCAAATAACATCTGCCTAAATTTTAAAGAGATAAGTGGTTTTCAGAAATCAGCATTTTGTTTTCAAGAAAGAAACCTACAAAAAATCTACAAATATACACACTCCCTAGCTAGATGCACAGCAGATTCATATTTAGAAAATGAATATTAAAAAAAAAACTCTTTTAAGCTCCTTCTATTCATTAAACAATGAGAGGTACAGAGCTGCATGTGCATTATTTGACAAGGAAGTACCAAAATGTACCACCAAAGCGCTGCACTGACCTGTAGGGAGAGACACGGCTGCCTGAGAGCTGTGGATTTAATTGCAGGTCTTGGATAAGTTTATCGCGTTTGATGATCTTCAGCAGCTCAACAAGAACAGATGGATCATGAAAGGATAGCAGGCCATGATTCTGCAGTAGTGAAAACAGATCTCTGGCTGTCATCACACTGCTGAGATCTTTCCTGGTCATATCAGAGCAGAGGAACACGAGCTCCAGCACCTCAGTCTTGCTCAGTGAGTCCTGAACCTGCACCAGAATCTCCTGGAACTCTAGCACCTACTCATAAAAACAACACAGTACATGACAAGACAAGTCAGTGAATATTTCAGTATGCATCCCTGAGAAATTAACAATCAAGCATTTCAACCTTAAGTTGAACAGTAAACACAGCAAAAGAGCCTTGAAATAGCAAAGAATTCATTATAAAAATAATTCGCTTCTTTAACATTTTTCTTGTTGTTTTTATTAGATTGTAATTAGGTTAATTTAATTTGATTAGGTTGTAATTTATTAGAAATTCTGTATTTTTTCTGGTAACACCACTACTTTTTAATAGTAGTTTACTAGTTTCATTGTGCATTGAACTGTGTTTTAATGAACCAGCATAATAATCATCGGATATATACACTACCAGTCAAAAGTTTGAACACACGTGCTCTTTTTCATGTTTTTCTTCATTTTTTTTGTTTTCTACATTGTAAAACATTACTGAATACATCAAAACTATGAAGCAACACGTATGGCCTATACTGAATTATGTGGTAAACAAAAAAGTGTAAAAAAAAAAAAAATCCCGAAATATGTTTCATATTTTAGATTCTTCAAAGTAGCCAACATTTACCGTGATGAT
>JAQQZR010000883.1:0-12708 GCA_030068235.1 Notoglanidium macrostoma | reverse complement strand
TTATTTTTAATAAATTTGCAAAAACCTCAAGTAAACTTTTTTCACATTGTCATTATGGGGTGTTGTGTGTAGAATTCAGACGGGAAAAAAAAAATTTAATCCATTTTGGAATAAGGCTGTAACATAAAAAAATATGGAAAAAGTGATGCACTGTGAATACTTTCTGGATGCACTGTATATACAAAATCATATACAGTGATTGCTGAGTGTATTACAATTTATTAAGTTTTATGTTTTTTAATGGATTAAGGAATTGCTTAATAATAATAGAATCCAGAAAACTGAGGGAAAAGTAACAATACCATATAATAATAATAATAATAATAATAATAATAATAATAATAATATTTTAAAAAAGAAAAGAAAAGAAGGTGGTGCAGTGGGGTAGCATTGTAAAAAAGCTTTGTAAAAAAAAAAAATCTACAGCACAAAAGGATGAACACAAATTTCATGCTTTACTACACTTGCATTGCATTGGGCTGTAGAACAACAAGTTCTCATTATCCATTTGAATGCCAACCTACTTAAACTGTGTTGTCAATCTTTCTTTTGTTTTATCTCTGAGCATGTCTAAGTTTTCCCTCTGTATGATTTTCCATATGAGTATTCTCTGGTGGAATGACATGACTGCATGAGACATAAACTCGTGCCATGTTTTAATACATGACAGGTCAATCAGAATTCTCTTCTCATTTCCTTTTCTGCAGGAAAGAGATGCGCTGTAATACTTCTGTGGATCAGTATCCGAATAACACACAGATTACTGTTGACTCCAGTGTGTAATATTGCTCGTTTGTGCTGCCTGGTTTGTGAAGTGGATTCGGGAATTTGAGTTCCTTCAGCAGCAGCAGAAGCTCTTCTATGATTCTTTCTTCGGTGCAGTATAGTGCCTCCATCTAAATATAAAAGGAAACAACAACAACAACTAAGTAAAGAAATGAAAATAGGTTAAAACAGAACTTGCCTACATCAAATAGTGAATATTTAGCGATATCACTTAAAATCACATTGCTACCCTTTATTGTGAAGGCCCTATTTGAGAACGTATTGAATATTCCAACTAGAGTCCAGTACTTTATTACAGTGAAAGCCTTTGTACATTTTTTTATGAAAAGTTGTTCCTATATAGACTGATTTCTTTCATGGCAGAAGCTGGAGTATGATGATGTTTGATGTAAGGTGGATATAAAACGTCTACACACCCTTGTAGGATTTTGCGATATAAAAATGAAACCAAAGTAGATCATATCAGATCTTTTTCTCGCCTAAATGTGATCGAGCAGCCAACAAAATTAAAATGAAAAACAAATAAAAACATTTATGGAAAAAAAAGAAAAAACATACAATATCCTGATTGCATAAGTGTGCACACTCCTTAAATAATACTTTGGAAAAGCACCTTTTGTTTGTAATACTGCACTCAGTCTTTTCAAGTAAGAGGATTTGGCAATTTTATTCCATTCTTCCTTTAAAAAGCCCAGGTGTATCCAACTACAATTTTGCAACTGTGTCCACTCCTGTGCCTGCTAATTAGGATGAAATACTATTACAAGCTTTTCAGGGGCATGTCCGGTAGCAAATGAAAATTGTTTTATGGGGATTTTTTTTCTCTTGTCAAAAATTGTTTTTCACATTTTGAAAATCTAAGCACTGTAGCTTTAACATAGTCTTTATACAGTTGTGATCAGAAGTTTATATGGACTACACTTCCCAAGAGCACTTGCATGCAAAGGACATGGCCAATGCCAACGTGTCTGCTGACGAGGAACTGAACTATATTTCCCAGCAGCATTGGCCTACAGACAATAGCTTCCCTGGTGGTCTAGTGGCTAGGATTTGGGGCTCCCACAGCTGTGGCCCGGGGTTCGATTCCCAGGCAGGGAAGGCAAGGGAGTGCACAGTCTAGTGTATCTCTAGAGTGCTGGTCCCAAGCCCAGATAAATGTCAGGAAGGGTAAAAACTTAGCCAAATCAGGTATGCGGACACAAATGACTCTGCTGTGGCGACCCCTAAAGGGAGTAGCCGAAGAAACTTCCATTGGTCTACAGACAATATGGCTGACAGCCTCCTGCGTATGAGTCACCTGAATTCTGTTTGGATCTTGGATCTGAAGCAAGAGCTCCCTTGTGTCTACTTTTGCCAAGCAGTTGTAATTCTGATTGTTCTCCTGGTTTTTGACTTTGCTCTCTGTGGTTTTGGATTTTGATTCTGCCTTTGCCTTTGTTCACTGTTTGCTGATCACTTGAACCTTTGCTCCCTGACCTTGAGATTTTGCCTGCTGATTTTGTACCTCTTTTGTATTACTTTTAATAAGCTGAGCAACTGCACATGCACCCTGCCTAGCCTGGTTTTCCTGACAACACCCACTTATATTAATAAATCAGTGGTGCTGAAAGCTGCAAAATACCTTTTTTTAACCTTACTAAAGCCAAGGCCTTTAAACTTCCTCTTAGTGATCATGATTGACTAAAGCTGGTACCTTCTCTGTGCTCAACATAAAAAGAGTTTGCTTGTTTGTTTGTTAATGGGAGGCATACCAACTTTGCTAAGGTCTGGAAAAAGACCCAAACTGTCACCCTTAGATGAGAGGAAATTGGTTCAGATAGACAGGAACAACCCAGGAACCATCAAGACACAGTCCTGCCATGAACTGGATGCTGCTGGAACACCGTCCACAGTCAAGCAAGTTTTATATCACCATGGACTGAGAGGCTGCCGTCCAAGAAAGAAGCTCCTGCTCCAAAATCCACCTTCAAGCTCGACTAAAGTTTGCAACTGACCAGATGGACAAAGGAAAAGCTTCTGGAGGAAAGTTTTATGGTCAGATGAGATGAAGACGGAGTTGTTTCGCCACAATGACCAGAGTTACAGATGAACACTGTATCAGCTGTTAAGCAATCATTCTTCCCCAGTAAAAGAACAGTTCAGAGAAATCACTGCAAGCCCAAGACTGGAAAAAATAAAATTAAACAACATCAAATATGTAGTTAAGAACTCAGCTTTAGGTAAACATGTTTGAATTTACAGCGACAGCAAGAGCTATATTAAACAATCTTAAAATGTTTTCACAGATAAACCGATTTCAGTAAACCTGCAAAATACATACTACAACAGACACCATGAAGAACCCAATAACTCATTTAATCCAAAGTCTGTGGAGTGGAGTCTTAGGAATGTAGTTAAGGTTAGAGACAACACGACTGAGCACAGTGATTAATTTCACATTTGGTTAGCAGTAACAAATTTCTACAGAACTCAATTACTTACCTCTTTTTGCTAGTATTGTTTTGCATGTTCTTGTACTTAAAAGAGAAAAAGACATAAAATTCCAAATTAGTAGGTTCTACATCAGATATAAGAGCAATCATTTCACTTGCTTTAACTCATTTTATGTATCTTTTTTTCACAGAAAAAAAGGAAAATAAAAGATATTTACTGATACACTGGTAGTGTAACATCGCGAGCCATTGTGGCATCGCCAGTCACCTCACAGGCAGAGCCGCAGCCAACCCGGGGTCCTAATATGGGCCCAGTTGCTTAGCGACGATCATGTGGCCGTAATCGGGGGAGACGCGCCGAGGCTGTGAGCCGTGCTTAAAAGACGCCAAGCTACACTTCTCGAAGGAGTAAATATTGAAACAGAGGAAATATTGTGGTTGAGAAAGAAAAGCAATATTTTTTGGACATCGGTCCTCGTGGTCCAGCGATTTCTAGGGTTTGCTAATTTCTTCCGTCGCTTTATTAGGAATTTTAGCACCCTAGCTGCCCCACTCAGCACGTTGAATAAAAAGTCCCTGAAGGGGTTCTCCTGGACAGCGGAGGCTCAGAGGGCATTCAACACCATCAAGGAGAGACTAAGTATGGCCCCAGTTCTCCATATGCCTGACCCTGAAGCCCAATTTATAGTTGAGGTAGACGCCTCGGACATTGGGGTCGGGGCAGGCCTCTCCCAGCGTGACTGTACGGATCGGTCACTGCACCTATGCGCCTACTTCTCACACTGCCTCACCCCTCCGGAGAGAAACTACGATGTGAGGGATAGGGAACTCTTAGCAGTAAGGTTGGCCCTGCAGGAATGGAGACACTGGCTTGAGGGGGCTAAGCATCAGGTCCTCGTATGGACGGACCACAAAAACCTGGCGTACATCCAGCAGGCCAAATGCATTAACCCTCGGCAGGCCAGGTGGGCGTTGTTCTTGGCCCGGTTTGATTTTGTTTTATCTTATCGACCAGGCACAAAGAACGTGAAACCGGATGCCCTCTCAAGGCAGTGGGACCCAGACATCTTGGACCCATTCCCTGGCCGATCTTACCCCCTCAATGGGTTGTAGCCCCAGTGCAGTGGGGCCTGGAACGAGTTGTCCGGGAAGCCCTCTGGCAGGATCTCGACCCTGGAGGTGGCCCACCAGGGTGGCTTTATGTTCCCTCCACTGTCAGGCCACAGGTGCTATCCTGGGGCAACACATCCCCCTTCAATGCTCATCCAGGAGCTGTCCTAACCCTCGAATTCCGGCAGCGATGCTTCTGGTGGCCAAGTATGGATAAGGACGTTAAGGTCTTTATGGCCGCCAGTCAGCCCTGCGCTCGGAACAAGGAGCAGCGCACTCATCCACAGGGCATTCTTCGGCCACTCCCTGTTTACTCGCATCCCAGTTCGCACGTCTCCATGGACTTTGTCACCGGCCTTCCAGTCTCCCAGGGGAATTCGGTCATCCTGGTATGTGTCGATCGTTTTTTCAAGGCATGTAAATTCGTGCCGTTAGCCAAGCTCCCATCTGCCAAGGGGAAGGCAGAGCTTTTCTTACAACATGTAGTCTGTGTGCATGGGGTCCCCACGGATGGGGTGTCCAACAGGAGCCCGCAGTTCACCAGCAGATATTGGGGAGCCTTTTGCAAACTCCTCGGGGCCACTGCTAACCTGTCCTCGGGTTTTCACCCCGAGTCCAATGGCCAGACTGAGAGGGTCAACCAGGATGTAGAGCGTTCACTCAGGTGTCTGGCTGCGGCTAACCCCTCATCGTGGATGCAACACCTGTCCTGGGCAGAATATGCTCATAACACCCTCTGGCACTCCGCCCTGGGCATGTCACCATTTGAGTGCCAGTTTGGGTACCCCCCACCCATGTTTGCAGAACAGGAGGAGGAGGTTGGGGTCCCAGCAGCAGAGCAACTGGTGTGCCGGTGTTGGTGGACCTGGCAAAGGGCCAGAGGAGCATTGCAGTGGCCAGATGATGGGCTGTCCGGTCTGCCAACCGCCGCCATCGGGGGGCTCCAAGTTTCCGCCTTGGTCAGAAGGTCTGGCTGGCCGCAAAAGATCTCCCATTGTGGGCCAACTCCAAGAAATTAGCCCCACGCTACGTAGGACCATACAAGATTGTGCACCATATCAACCCGGTGGCTTATCACCTGGACCTCCCCGGTCCTGGAGAATTAACCCCACATTTCACATGTCGCGTCTGAAGCCCGTGCTCTACAGCCCTCTGGCACAGCCTGCCCTGGCTGCCCCGCCACCCCCGCTCATCATTGACTGGTCACCGGCCTGTACGGTTCAACGCATCCTGGACTCCCACCGGGTGCACGGGCATACTCAGTATCTGGTGGACTGGGAGGGGTATTGGGCCGGAGGACCAGTCTTGGGTTCCTGCCCGGCACATCCTGGACCAGGGGGTTAATCAGGCAGTTTCGCGATGAATGGAGGGCAGCCCTGGGAATGTCGGGAGCCGTTCCTAGAGGGGGGGGTCCTGTAACATCGTGAGCCATTGTGGTATCACCAGTCACCTCACAGGCAGAGTTGGTTGTAAAGAAAAGAAAATATATTTTGGTTTAAAAGAAATTAAACCAGTTATTACTGATTATATCAATTATATTATATATTATATGTTATATTATATATTATATTATATATTAAAATACATTATATTATATATTATATTGTGTTATATATTATATTATATATTATATATATACAGGAGCTATAGCTCAGCAGGCTATCTCCTGCACACAAAGAACCAGAGACTGCTCATTCAAATCCCCAGCTCGGCAAGTTGCCCAGCCCTGTCATGCTAAGCACTCCCTCACGATCTTGTTTAACTCACTCATCTTGGTTCCATTTACATCAGGTTCTTTAGAGCCGACAGGCTAGGAGTTCCCCTATCACTTACCACCTCGGGAATTGCCCCATAACAGGTAGGTCCAGTTTCCAAGGTTTAAGAAACAAATTCAAGAAAACCTTCTGGAACAACGATCAGTGTGTTTGAGCAGTCTGTCAGATAGTTTACTGTGAACACCACACCCATGATTCTCCACAACTTTACTGACATTTCGGTTTCGTTTTCCAGGATGTGTTTCATTTCCTTATTGCTGCTTATTGTTGTAACTACATCAGTATTACTAATACTTTCACAAATATTTTTACTGTATTTGTGCTTCTTTTTTGTTGTCTTATGTCTGTAGTACTTTTTGTTTTGTTTTTTTGTTAGTGTTAGTGTAGACATTTGTACTAGTGTGTCCTTGCTCTTTCTTTGATGTCAGATTTAACAGTAAATCTCAATAGTTCTGCAAAGGTTGGTAATGAGACATAAAGGAGTACGTATGTGAGAGTTGGTGAGTAAATGTAAAAAACAAACAGGAAGCAGTACAGATATGGAAATAACAGAGTAGTATGTTGCAGTACCGTAGCAGCTTATTGTATATATTATATATAGATAGACTGTTTATTTATTTAAGCTCCAACTGACCAGAAAAATGGTGATCTAAAAAGTCTTTAGAAGGAAGTGGAGTATGGATGAGGCCATGATTTGCATACTGTACACATTTTGACCATTTTATAATTTGATATTGAAGGAAACTGTTAAAACATTTCAAAACAAGTATTCTGTATTTAGGATATGATTACTACATAGCTACTTAACAGTCTCCTAAAATAAGATTTTTAAAAATATTTACTGAACAATGACTGTGCAACAAAAGCATACAAAGATTATGCTCTCAAAATATACACTGAATTAAAAATATCTACACTCAATACAGAATGTACAATGGTATTTCAGTTTGCTATATAGTCAAATGGCCATAGTGCAGGAAATTATATATATATATATATATATATATATATATATATATCAGAAGCATCACAGAACAGTGCAAAAAAACAAAAAACCATCCAGTAAGTGGCAGTTCTGCAGGTTGAAACATCTTGTTGATGAGAGAGGTCAGAGGAGAATGACCAGACTGGTTTCAGCTGACAGGAAGTCTATGGTAATTCAATTAACCACTCTTTACAACCATGGTAAGCAGAAAAGCATCTCAGGGTGCACAGCCAATCAAACCTTGGCCTGCAAATGGGCTACAACAGTGGCAGATGGACTCATAAGAGTCTGAGGCTGCATTGGGTGCGGGATCACCAAAATTGGGTAGTTGAAGATTGGAAAAACATTTACCCCCCTCCCCAAATCTTCAACTGCCCAGTTTTAGTGATCTTGTGCCCATGATGAGCGTGTACAGGGTCAATCACTTCATGGTAATTATGTAAAAGTTCCTATACATTCACCTTGTAAAAGAAACAGCTGATTACATGCCCTGAAAAAAGACTATAATGATTGAAAATAAGCAAAGATCATTTCCTTTCATCTGCATGGGTTTTCTCTGGGTTCTCCAGTTTCCTCCCACCTCCCAAACACAGGCCAGTAGGTGAACTGGCTACACTGAATTGCACAAGGATCTATAAAGAATCATATGCTGTATACAGAAGCATCATTTATAACCTACATTTGTAAATAAAATAAATAAGAGGAAAAAGATTATATATGTACACATAAGTATTCACCCCCTCCTTGAACTTTTCTAATTGTTTGTAATGTTTCATCTTGGAATTGAAATAGAACTGGGATTTCATAGTATGTTATGAATCTACATAAAATTCCCCATAATACTTACAATTCTCAGCATACACTCAACTGTTACTTTCATAGGAACACCTGGGCACCTTTTCTTTCATGCAGATGTCCAAACAACCAATCACATGGCAGAAGCACAAGCCATAAATGCATGCAGATACAAGTCAAGAGCTTCAGTTAATGTTCACGTCAAACATCAGAATGAAGAAAAGTGTGATCTCTATGACTTTAACCATGGATTGGTAGTAGTAATTATCCTACACTTTCTGTCAAACTGTCAATCAAAGTGATTGATGACCCCTGTGATTTATGGCCCCTACCCCTCCCTACCGGGGGTGTCAATCAAAGTGATTTATGCCCCGTCTGTCACACTGTATGGGGTGAGTGTGTGTTCAGAACCTAACCCTACACGTTCTGTCAAACTGTCAATCAAATAGATTTGTGACCCTGTCTGTCATTTTGAATAGGTTGGGTAGGGGTCAAACAGCTGGTCCATGTTGGAATCCATGTTGGGGGTGTATTGTCTGGGGCATGTCCAGACAAGTGCTGACCAAAGCCATCCCTCATTTGTTACCGCGAATGACTTCATAGAGTATAAATTCTTAATTCTCTAAGAGACTTCAGTTTTCTTTATCATTCAAGACATGTTGACAAGAGCACCAGGATAAGGTCAACAAGGATGGATTCCTTTACTTCAAGTAAGTTTATTTCAAGTCAAGTCAAGTCAAGTGGCTTTTTGTCATTTCAACCATATACATATAATACAATTTACAGTGAAACAAGACAGCGTTTCTCCAGGACCAAGGTGCTACATACAAGACAACACAAAAATACAAAAATATATACATATACTACAATAGACAGTAAAAGACAACATAAAATATATATGTACAAACATATATAAACATAACAAAAATAACAGAAATTTATTTTTCCGACCTTTTTTTTTTTGGTGTGTATATATACTTATGTCAATCCAATCCCTAGATATTCAGAAATCTAATAATTTAAGAAAAAAAACTATTACAAAATCTTACAATAAAGGCCCGAATACTTCGGTACCTTTTGCCAAATAAAAAAAAAAAAAAATATATATATATATATATATATATATATATATATAATATATAGGGTCGTTCACAATACTAATAACTTTGCAAATACAGCATGTATGATGAATGTCAATAATAAAGGGAAGAGAGACTCCGATGATCTTTTCAGCTGTTCTCACTATAGTCTATAATTTCTTCCAATCTGATACGGTACAATTTCCATACCAGACAGGGATACAGCTGCTCATAATGCTCTCAATAATCCCTCTATAAAAATAATAAAAATAGATAAAAATAGATAAATATTTATTTGTTTCATTGTAAGTTACAGACTGTTTTAGATTGGCTGATGGCTTTTGTTTTGTTTTATTTAAAAGGTAGCCTGTTTATTTCTTAGGTAATACCTTTAATGCGAATTGTCCGATTGACGGACTTGACCATCTTTGTAAGCCACCTCTAGTTTAATATGATTAAATATATTTGAAAATTTCATTTTGCCACTACATAGGTGTTTTGTTAATTATATGTGTTTGTTATACCTACAGTGTCTGGCAAAATAATTACACCGCTAGTGTGTGACAAAAAGTGGGGGCGTATGGTCACAACTTCTTGGTAAGTGTAGAACATATTTCGCTGCATATCCTTTTTTATTAAATTCTGACAACAATCCAACACTGTCGTTTTGTTGTTTTGTAGAATTACAAAATCTGGTGGATGATATTCCAAGGCCAGAACTTGAGTCGCCAGCGCAAACCAAGCCATTCCGCCGTAAAGTCAATCAAAAGAGGAAGCATCTGGAGACCAAGCCTACTGACAAACCGACAAACCGATCTAACCTTTCAGAGTTGGGTGTTGTAGGTAAGAAAATGTGTTTTCAACATTGTACAGATAGTAATATTGTCTATAATATTTTATATGCAATCAATACTGAACTATGTATTATTCTGTTAAATTGTAGATCTTCACACACTTGAAGGCCACATCAACAGCGTCAACAGTAAGCCTCAAACTGTGGAATAGTGTTACGTTGATCAGAGGACAGATTCAGATATCATTGCTTGGGACGATGACGAATTTGAGGAAGTATTAATAAAAGAAGTCAAAACAGTACTCATGTATCAGGAGGGGTGTATTAAAGACTCCATGAATATTTCTGATGACGGAATACCCGGGGTCCTGGAACACAAGCAAAGACCCCAAAGCCTTGATCCTCTGGTTAAAGCACACCAGCCTAATCTGTGTGACACAAATGATATAGCCAAATGTGTAATAGTGGAAAAGTTTGCAAAGGCTCTAGCTGAAGTTAAGGCATATATGTAAACACTAGTGAATGTCCATCAAGAGTTAAGACATACTATCTGTGAAGTCTTAAACATATCTAAAGTGGATTGGCGTTCTTTGTCCGATGTTTTAAACCAATTAGCAAAGATGGCGCATAGATAAAGTTTATTGTAGTGTGTGTGTGTGTGTGTGTGTGTGTGTGTGTGTGTGTGTGTGTGTGTTTTGTGAAACAGTGTGCTTTTACCATTCATTAAAAGAATTTAAAGTGTAAATTTGCTGAGTGTCAGTGAGTAGCAATGTTACCAGCGACCAAACGCAGATGGTGTGATAGTATCACTATGTGTAATGCTATCACAGATTTCAACAACATCCTGCATACTATTAAGATAATGTTAGATTCAGCCGGTGTCTCCCAAGACTCAGATACTATTGAAAATTTCAATAATGTGTCGCTTGTATTACAGGTACAGGTAGCTCCAACATGTTATCTAATCGCAGTTTAGAAGGGTATGGATATAGAAAAGTTAGTAAGAGATGGTGGTGTGGTTGGTTATTACAGAATAGTCGCAAGACACCGGTTCAATAGCTTGGTTTTACACAGATTGCTTAATTTCAGAGGCATATCAGACACGGACATAGCCTCATATATAATACATTTACACAACACTCTAAGTGACATAGTTGACTTCTCTAAAACCCTAGTGGGTGAAAACTGTGTTTTTAACATTGTATTGAGAGGGTCCAGTCTCACTTCTGATGTAATGCTATGCTGACTCCTGCAAATGGTTATGCTCTTGAGCATTTTATTGGAGCCATTGAAAAGGTTTTGCAGAGCAATGCACGAGTCATGATGGATGACAGTCTAGAGCTTACGGTTTCTATAACACGGAGTAGGAATGGTGGTGCGTACAAGAAGTTGCGTGATATTGCACATAATGAAGTCATTAGTAAGAAAAGAATGAATTTATTCTGTCCTGTTAACATTTTGAATAATCACTGCTTTACAATTTGTCTCGCGCATTATCTGAACCCACAGAAATCTGCCGATATGTTAGAGAAGTTGGCTGCAGACATGCAGATGTGAGTCGGTTTAACAGTACAGCAGAAAATTTGCTTTAAGGATGTTTCCAAGTTTGAGAGCATGTTGGGTATCAAAATTGTTGTCTTCTACAGAATGAATGCAGGGGTGTTACAGAAATATCAGACAAGTGAGACACCACAATCTAGAACAGTATTCTTATACCTCCACGATGGTCATTACTATCGTATAGTGAATCTCAGTGCATTCCTAGGTGAAGCTTATGTCTGTCAGTTTTGTCACACAGGGTATAGCAATATAATACAAAGATCATGCATTTATTTAGATCTAATACATAGATACATTAATAATACAAAGATCATCAGTTTAGTTGTGATGTGTGTAATGACCCTGAATGCCATAAGAGGCAGGGGCAGTCAAAATATTGCAATGATTGCAGAAGGTATTGCAAATCAGATTTTTGATTTAAAAAACACAAGCAGGCAACGTCCACAAATGAATCGGATGTGTCGGTAGCACCGTGTGATGTCACAAAAAATTGCAAGGGCTGTAACAGACACTATCATGTTAGTGTAAAAAACCCAAAACCCCACAAATGCGTGATCGGTCGTTGTGTCCATTGTGGTGAGGATATGTTACCCTACGCGAAACATGAGTGTTACATACAACCTATTAAATTGAAAAAAACAGACAACAAGTATATTTTCTTTGACTTTGAGACACAGCTTGAGGATGGTAAACACAGGACTAACTTTGTCTGTGCCATTACATATGATGGGGAAGAGTTTACAGCAGAACGGTACGGATGTATTGACAAGCTTTTGAGCAGGTTTAGACGTCCCAGGTATAGGGGGTACACATGGCTTGCAAACAATGCGGCAGGGTTACAATTTCCTTCTTTCAGAACATTTTTCCAAAATTGGTGTTTCGCCAAAAATCACTATGATGGGGTGTAGGTTGATTTTCATGTATGATGAGTGTTTTAAGCAGCGGTACATAAACAGTTATTCCTTAATCCCTATGCGTTTGGCCAAAACAACCGCAGTGTTAAATCTGTCGACTGCTGCGAAAGGGTATTTCCCCCACAAATTTAACAAACTTGAAAACAACAATTACATTGGCCCCTACCCTCACAAGAGTTACTATGGTTATGACACTATGTCTGATAAAGACAGAACAGAGTTTGACGAGTGGTACAGGGAAGCCACTAACGGGGTTTTCACCTTTCAAAAAGAGCTGTACACATACTGTAGAAACGATGTAATTTTGCTACGAGGGGCATGTCTAAAATACCGTAATGAGTTTATCGAATGCACAGAATTAGACCCCTTTAGCCAAATCACATTAGTGTCCTGTTGTATGACGGTCTACAAGACACATTTTCTCCCCAGAGACACGCTAGCCCTTACACATAACAACGCATACGTTAAACAATACAAAG
>JAQQZR010000882.1:0-12711 GCA_030068235.1 Notoglanidium macrostoma | reverse complement strand
GAGGAAGCTGTGAACAGTGGCTACTCCTGGGTGGTGAGTTATTACACATTTATTATAAATATTAAAAGGTAAGTCCTATTTTTTTGGTGTGCATTTTCAGTGCAGTGCATTACTGAAACAGTTGGGGGCAGTGTTGCTTGCTACACATTTTGTGCTATTTTACAATTTAGTGATATTTGTTTAAGTGGAGCCACAAAATGCATTTTTAAGCATCAGAATGCTTTTAATAAATAAACATTGAATTGGTATCAATGATAAACGGAGGCACGCAATTTCAGCTGCTTCAGAATGCTTATAATATATGGGCACTTGGCAAGTATTCACTCTAAACTCAGTCCAGCGGAAGGAGCTTATAACATTGATCTAGTCTAGGCTTGTGCGATATACTGATTTAATTATATCTATTCGATTGTACACTGCCACAATATCTAGTGATGTTTATTCCAGCCATATTAAATTACTAGACCCATCAACCTTGTGCAGGAGTACTGCAGTTTACCTCAGAGTAAGAAAATATGAGTTGTCATCTCGCATTTTATTCTGGAAAAAGCTGCTCTTTTAGCATATTTTTAAGTACATTACTCTGCAGTTTAACATCAGAAGGAGGTTTAAATATAATTTTGCACAGTGAAATGATACATTTGAATACTTCGAGGCTGTAATAATGACCACGACTCCATACTGAATATTGTGCTATTTAAGAATATAAAAGACAAGAGGCAGCTGGTATTAATTGGCTAGCAGGGCTAAGCACTCCCTATCCTAATCCACATCAGATTATTTGTGGTTAAAAGTTTCTTAAAGTAGATTGTTTTCGATTTTTTGTGTAACCAAGTTCAACAGCACCGTGAGCAGTTGTAAGAGAAACACAAAAGTGATGCCGTGTAAAAAGGCCATTGCAGTAGATTCATGCAGGTGATCGGCTGCATGATGTCGGGGTGCAGATATTTTTCAGCCCAATTTGGTGACTCGTCCAATATGTCAGCAGTCATATTACAGACTCGGTGGCATGAGTAATGAACGTGAACGAGGTGGATTATTTACTGCATCATGGTCTGAGCCCCCTTCATGGTGTTTGACTGGGTCATGGCAATGGCTCCAGTGTATCATGCTAATCTCCTAAAGCAGTATAATCCATCCCTGAGATGAACCAGGACTAATTTGAATTCCAAGGGCCACTCGCAGCTCAGCTCTCTGAAATTGTATTCCAGAAGACGGTGTGAGCCATTTTTTATGAGAACATGAAACAGTCTTTTTGATTTGAGCTGGTCTCTTAGGCTATAATGAGGCAGATGTGTTTATACGGAACACAGAAAAAGAGAATTAATAAATTATTGACCAAAAGGTAAATGTGTATTTTTTTTTTTTGCAGATATACGGGAGTGGACAGTGTGAGAAATACATAGATGCCCAGAGAGAGATGTGTGCTAACTGGATGAGGTGAGGAAAACCCTTGATGTTTTGTTTTTACAGTTCCTTATTTATTAAAATAGATTTATCATTGCTCTTATCACTGATATTTCCCTTTGCTTTCTCTCACTCTCTAAGTTCTGAGGGTTTTTAATGCGCCAGTCTGCCTCATTCGCTTAGGTATGTGAATTGTGCTCGTAATGAAGAAGAGCAGAATCTTGTGGCCTTTAAGTATCGAGTAGGGATTCTGTACCGTTGCTGTCGGCCCATCGACTCGGGACAGGAGCTCTTGGTGTGGTATGATGATGAGAATTCCAAACATCTCAGGCGTACGTGTGACTACCGCAGGAACAGAAAGTGCTCCACAAACGGTAAAGTCTAACTCCGTCTGTGAATTGTTAGCCATGTTTGTTGCTGCATTCTTAGCTTGTTAGCTTGTCATGTTTGAAATACCTAGGCTTTTGTTTGCTATCCTTCAGTGGTTCACTCAGGCTCATTTTTGGAGCTATTGGAGCTGTAGGACTTCAGCATGTGCCTCTTTTCCTAGCCCTCCCACCAAGTGACCATCCATGTGCTGCCCGTTTAGCGTCACTGGTGCAGGTGTGATTGGAGTGGTGCTCCCTTCCCTTCCCTTCCCTCACACATACAGAGCTATCAGCCCTAATAAACCCGGATACTCCCTACATACGCTAACACATCAGCCTCGCCTTTTCACAGGGCCACGAACTGCTCATACACTGCCCTCGGTGTGCAGAACCACACAGCTCCATGATGAACTTTAACCCTGACATGAGTCGTGCACTCAGCTTTCCACCGCACTCTCCACCAACCTCTAACTCCGCCGCTTTAGAACAGAAACCATCACACGACTTTGATCAAAAGATCTGTGGCACTGAGCTGAAACTGTCGTGTGCAGAGACAGGTGAAAAATAAAAAATGTCATGCGCCTGCAACGCAGAGAGTGGTTATGGAGGAACAAAAATCACAGAAAGAACGTGATCTCATCTGTTCCACAGACCACTGCTGGCTCGACTTTTTACTGCTTTCAAGAAGCGTCATGTAATAAATATTTTGGTTTTTGGCTGGTTTTTCACAGGCTTTAGCACTCATCAACTGCTACTTGTTTATTTATATATTTATTTTTTATTAACCTTCTCGTCGATGGTTAATGGTTGCCAAAAATGCATACATCTATTCAGGTTCTTATATAGTGCTGGATAATGTTGGTTTGGATGGGGTGGTGGTGGTTACTGGCTACTGGTCTTCCAACTTCCACCACATGGTCTGGCCATAAGGTGATAAGCCTAATGGTGTGGGCAAGTTCTGTAGAAGAGTGTTTACTGAGCACCCAGGAACAGGTAGATGCTTTTGTTTTTTCAAGGTTAGAAGACCTGATTGCTTACCACAGCATTTACCTGGTGGTATCTGTGGGAGAGTGCCAGGTACATGTCCATGTCAGATGGAGTGGTAGTAAAAAGCAGCACATTGACATAGTAGAAAAATGTTTTAAAAATGTGAAAATTTTCTGGCAACATTTAACCGTTTAACTGACAGATAACTGTCTTTCAGTCCATCATGATGGTTTGCAACACACATCAACAACGGTTTACCATTAACCCAGTGATATTTGAGATTATGCATTTACCACATTTATGACATTTTTTTCAAAACTGGCTCAGTTGCTAATAATTTCAGAATGAACAACCAGAAACGGGCCAATGGACTACTCTTGCTTGACCCTTAAATACCCTGTAGTGTGGTGAGCAGGTGGCAGGGGTCACCATGCACTCGTCATGATCCACACTTATCAGGGCGTCTTATCTAGGAGACAGCACTGCTGGAATCCACCAGTACATGGAATAAAAATGTCCCCACCCTCCAACTCTTACTTACTGGTGTATCTTTCCAGACAAGACTACCTGCTACATGTATCATTACATTAATTAGAGAATATGGAGACTGTTCAGGAGTGTCAGCTTGCTTATTATTACAGTTCTCCTGATTGTGGCTATGGAGTATATTTGGTGCATTTCATGCTTACTTTAACTCTCTGTGCTTCTTGGTTCTAGTTAAGTTTGCCAATGCTGCCACTACTGCTAACAATAATAATTATGAAAAATATTTATAATTTTAGCACTCCTTTACATTGTGGTAGTTAACAATAGTTTTATAAATTTGTTCAATTTCTATTTGTTTTTCTTTCACTGCTCCAGAAGTAAACAACAGTCTGTTGCAAGTCTTCTCCTGCTTCTCGTGTCCACTTTCTTATACATCTCAAGTTGACCTCAACAAACACATCCAGAGCTACCACTATGAGGAGTATGCGAGACCGCAGAAATCAGAAGAGATTAACTATGAGATTCAGCTGCCCACAAATGACTCCAGTGATCAGCAAACTTCTCCTGATACTCCTCATTCTAACACCTCTCAGAATGAACTGGAGAAGAAAATTCACCACTGCTCAGTGTGTGGAAGGAGTTTTACTGAACAGAGTGCTCTCAATGTGCATGAGTGCAGTCACACTGGAGAGAAGCCGTATCACTGCTCACAGTGTGGTAAGAGTTTTAATCAGAAGTGTGTTCTCCGAAAACATCAGCGCATTCACACAGGAGAGAAGCCGTATAGCTGCTCACAGTGTGGTAAGAGTTTTGCTCATCAGAGTCATCTCCAACTACACCAGCGAATTCACACCGGAGAGAAACCGTATCAGTGCTCACAGTGTGGAAATTGTTTCACTCAAAAGATTAATCTCCAAGTCCATGAGCGCATTCACACGGGAGAGAAGCCGTATCACTGCTCACAGTGTGGGAAGAGTTTTACTCATCAAAGTCATCTCCAACTACACCAGCGCATTCACACAGGAGAGAAGCCACGTCACTGCACACAGTGTGGAAGAGCTTTAATCATCAAAGTCATCTCCAAAGACACCAGCGCACTCACACAGGAGAGAAACCGTATCACTGCTTACAATGTGGGAAAAGTTTTACTCATCAAAGTGCTTTCCAGCAACACCAGCGCATTCACACAGGGGAGAAGCTGTATCAATGCTTAGAGTGTGGAAAGAGTTTCTCTCTAAAGAGTCATCTCCATGTCCACCAGCGCATTCACAAAGGAGAGAAACCGTACTACTGCTCGCAGTGTGGGAAGAGCTTTACTCAACAGAGTACTTTCCAAAGGCACCAGCTTATTCACACAGGAGAGAAGCCGTATCATTGCTTACAGTGTGGGAAGAGTTTTAATCATTAGAGTCATCTGCAGCGACATCAGCGCATTCACACAGGAGAAAAGTCCTATAACTGCTCGCAGTATGGGAAGAGTTTAAATTATTCACTTACATTCAAGATGAACAAGTGCACTAACACAGATCCATTACATTATTTGAATTAATTGTCAAATTGAATAAGATTTTTAAAAATGTTAAAAAAATAAAAATAATAATCTTGATTAAAGAAGACTTTAATGTAATTCTTGTTTTAACATTTGCTTGTAATTTTAAATATGGGCATAATAAATATATATATATATATATATAGATGTATAGATATATAGATATATTGATATATATAGATATATAGCAAGACATTTCCATGCCACATGTGGAAAAAAATGCATTGCCATGTTACTTCCAAAAATGCATTAGCATGCTACATGTGGAAAAAATGCAGAGCCATGCTGCAAACACTGTTACGCAAACACTGTGTGGTGTTGCAAGTGGGTGACTAGACTTTACACGCGCACCTGACAGCTCCCGTGAATAGCGTGCGTAGAATTTGGGAGAGCAGTTTACACTACATTAATACTATACTACTATAACCTAATGTGAATGGTCAATCTTGGCAAGTGAGGTCTTGTTGGAAATCTAAAATGTTCTGCAATTGGTTAATGTAGGTGTCAATCAAATAAGACTGACTTATTGCAATTTATACTGCAGTCCTTCAGTGTATGCAAAGGAAGAAAATACTATTTCCGAAAGTGAATGGTCCACCATCAAATTCATGGCTAATTACTACATTTCAGAGCACTGGGGTACCAAAATTCTTTTTTTCATCTCAAAGATGACATCTATGACTAAATATGGAACCTTTTGTCTAATTTGTGGAACAAATTTTTTCTTGTTGGACTATATCCTGATGCAATTGTGCATGATTTATAAAACTGAATTTTCTTTATAGATTAAAATTTAGACAAGAGTTGATACATTGTCTATGGCACATACATTGTCTAATAGCATTTTATTAGCATTAGAACTATTAGAGCAAAACTAACTGAACAGTAAAGCAACAATCTGTTTATAGACACCAGAATAATTTCCTTGACTGGATAATGGGCCAATTTAAATTTGAATTGATTGTCTTGGAATTATGTGATGAGTTGGTTCTAGGTTTAGAGACACCAACGTGCAATGCCCATCCAATTACAGGTTGCCATGTCAAGGAGGTTGAAATGTATGCATTCACAGGCTAAGGGATTTATTGAAAACAATAACGCAAACAGAGAGCTCCAAATTGTTACACAAGAATCGTGGTCAAATCTGGCAAATAGTTCCGGTGATCAACAAATAGAGTGTGAAAGGCAAAATTGTATTCGTGAATGACCATAATGAGAGAAAGTTTAAAAAAAAAACCGCAACAACATGGCACAAACAATTAGGCATGGTAAATGCAGGAGAGGCACACTGAACAAATATTTTGCAATGGGCATAAGATACAAAGGCTTTAAATACACAGAACAATCAAAGGAAAACCGGAACCAAGTGCGAGTGATAATGACCCATGAGGAAGTACAACCAATAATAAGGCGAGAGAGGTGACAAAACATGAATCAAAGCAAACACCCATGAATAAATACACACTAAATTATAAGGAAGGGAGCACCATTAAGCTATGATCTGCGAGGCATGCTGCAAGGCAACAACCTTGGCGGAGCAAAGTGGCAGCGCAGTGTCCTCAGTGGAGCAGACATACGGGGCTATATCTTCAGCAGAGTGGTGGGGTGACGACATCCTTGCCAGAGTATGGTGGCATTGTGATGTTTTCAGGAGAGCATGGGACATCCCTTGTGGAACAGGGAGCCAGAGTGACATTCACCTCGGAGTAGACCTGCAGACCTGGCGAGCTTGATAGGAGAGGTTGTCTCCTCGGCCTCACACCCAAGCTTTTCAGTGGAGACTGCCCTGTCTGCCTCTGGAATGAGCTCTTCAGTGGAGGCCACCCTGTCGAACTCTGGAATGAGTATTTGGGTGGAGACCACCCTGTCGGCCTCTGGAATGAGCTCTTGGGTGGAGGCTGCCCTGTCAGCCTTGAGAGTGAGCTCTTCAGTGAAGGCTGCCCTGTCACCTCCCCCTCACCCCCAGCACTCCTCTTTCTGATGTTGCTCATGTTTGGCTGACTAGGTTCAGCTGACTTGCAGGGTTTTTAAAAAAAAAAAGTTTCTGGGGGGGCTCTCCTGTCTGATGGATTGGAACAGCCACTTCAAGAGGCCACTGAACCCTGTTCTTTGTGTTCTTTGGTGACCAGGTACTCGGCCCACTGGCATGCTAGGCCAGCGAGTTGAAATACAATAAATCTCACCCACTTGCTCTCTTCAGGCTTAATAAAAATGACACTGGAGCAGAAACTCATTGGAGGGGCATTTTAGGGAGTCTGGGTATCCAACCACATATGTTGAGGGAACTGTATGGAGTCATATGCTGTCATGGTGCTCCTGGATTGTGAGGGCATGCACTGTGCTACATAAAAATGGGATCCAACTCCCCTATTGCCTAACTAACAACTCAATTACACAATCCCTATGTCTACCCTCCAGGGGAGTGTTCTCCAGCTTAGTTTTTTTAGCTCACAATACTCAGATATGTGGATCATGTTTTCTTCCAAGACTTCACCAAACTCAGGCTTTGCCCACCACTCTACACACCACTCTACACAGAGAGCCAGAAGATCGAGGAGATGAAATACAAATGCCTCCAGGACCTCAAGGAGATTAGGACTTCCACAGCTTTTATGACAATCTAAAACACTAAGGAACACCCAGTCACTAATATGCACACATGTACAAAACAATTGATAGAATATTAATAAATTGGTGATACAGTCACATGCAGTTATGATTTGTGTTTTGAATTGTATGCAGCTGTTTACAAACTGAATTTGGTTATGCATTTTAGTTACCAACTAAAACTGAAGTAAAGAAAGTAAATTGTTAAGATTTCTTTCTTATTCAGGTTCAATCTCTTTCAGACTCCGTAAATGTCTCTCTCTCTCTCTTCCTCTGCATGACAAGCACCTGGAGAATGATCTTAACAGACACAGGGACATGTTAAACTCAGTCTGATTTTACTGCTGAAATTCTAGCAGTATTTATACATAGGAATACAAATGTCATGGTACTTTCTTCAAAGGAACAGATAAGAAACAGATCCTTTGTTTATAGGACCTTTAGACACTTGATACCTGCTGATCAGTTCATTATAAGAGAAGATAAGTATGGAGTGTTCTTTATTATAGCTTAACCTAAACAATTCAATTCTGTCATGTCAAGAGGACACCGTTAACTCCTGAGTCACGAAGAGCCACAATGATGCTCCCTGGCAGCAGGGTCAAAGGGTCAAAGGACACAGAAAGAGAAGAAAAAGGACAGTGATCAAATTAAAACAGGGACAAGATTTTCAATCTAACAATGCCCACTTTTGTTCTAAAAGAACAAATACTAGAACATAAAATCTTGCTGGTACAGTAGGAAAAGTAGGATTCATTATAGATTTCATCCGTTGAGCGATAAATTATTGCAAACAAGAAATAAGAACTGGAACACAACACATAATCAAAAGAAAAATCACAATGATAGGAGCAATCATAGACATGTAAGGAGCAAACCATCCAAAGATTGAATAGAACAAACCCCAATTTTCTCCCCCCTGTTCGTCCCTCTTAAGTTGTAAATTTACTTCACGCATTCATCCTAGGGCCAAGGTAATATTACCATGAGTAGCATCGTTATCGGGAATAAAGGTACAACAAGATTCTCCTACCATATGGAAAACTCCACCCTCCTTAGCCAAGACCATGTCCAGTACCATTCTGTTTTGTAGAGTCATGAAACATAGGGTCGTTAATTCATCCTTAACTCTTGCCAAGGCTTCCGTTGTTGCGTTTGCAAACAGAGCAAGGCGATAATGCACCTTCTCTAATTCATTCCAAGTTTGGGTTAAACCGTATCGAGGAAAGAGACATCCCCAAAATTTATCCAATTTTGATCGAAGCTGATGCTCAATGGGGGGAAAATCATTGTCAATCGCCTTAAGATTACGATTATGATTCTGTTGGGTGACATGTATGACAGTGAATGTGCTTGCGAGAAGGGAAAAAGCACAGAGACCGTTCCATTGAGGAGGAAGATAAAATAGAAATTTCTTTCCGCAAATCCAGTACCAATCAGAATAGAATAGAGTACCTGAGGTCGTAGGATGCAACAAAGAACATGGAGGAGCTATACATTCAGGTTGTCTGGAAAAGGGATATGGGCTATAGATAGTTCCACACGACTCATTACTCAGACGCCACACTGACACTGTACCGTTTCCAAGAAAACACGAGGTAAATTTGAAATTTGGGTCGATCAGAACGCGGAAATCAGTCAATGGAGGACTGAAGTCAATACCACCACCCATATTACTGTAGTTCTTATTATTGATGAAGATATCTGAAAAAATGTCTAAGTGTGTACAATTTGGACATGAGAGCCATGGCAGAGGAGATGATGTTGACCATTTTAGATCCGGATAGTACAAAAGGGAAACTACACACCATGAATTAATGCAGGACCTCCCGATGGCCGTAAGGGTCTCATTAAGGTTTTCCGTCGCAACTCGATAGGAAGCAGCACCCGCATCCTTAGGGATGTGGGAACAAACATAACATTCGCCCCATATACCCACTGACTTAGCAGTAAAGTTGACATATTGCCAGAACAAGTTGTCTGGTATCCCAGCAGCGCAAGGGCCAATTAATAATGGGATGGTTAGGGATAGTGACGTCAAAACCCAATAAATCATCATGCTGTGGTTGCTCTCTATCAGGATCAATTAACAATATGATACACCAGATTTAATTAATTAAAACAATTCAATCAACAATTCTAAGGTGATTCATTAAATGTGTGTGTGAGATGAAGAGCGTTCTCCAGCGTTGGGCTCCCTACAGAGCTGGCTTGATAGCAGTTGATACCCCTGACTCCTGCATTGTAGGCCCTAAGCCCTTCTTGATAGGAGTTATCTCTGCAGTCATTCTGATCTCACAGAGCACGGCTGGTAATAGATCAACCCATGATTTACCACTTTCCAGCAATGGTTTAGTCAAACATTCTTTTAACGTTCTGTTCATCCTTTCAACCACCCCTGAAGACTGTGGGTGATATGGGATATGAAACTTCTAATCAATGCTCAAATACTTACAGAGCTGCTGTGTTACCTTTGCCACAAAAGGTGTGCCTTGATCACTATCAATGACAGATGGAATTCCATAGAGATGAATAATTTCTTTAGCCAAGATTTTCACCACTGTTTTAGCATTTTCTTTAGCACATGGAAAAGCTTCCACCCATTTAGAAAACCTGTCCACTATAACCAACATGTATTTCAGTGGACACTTTGAAGACATGTGAGTGAAATCGATCTGTAAATACTGAAAGGGAAACTGTGGAGCAACCAATGCATCATGTTTAGCCGCCTGTGGTGTGGAATTAGACCTTGCACAGATAAGACAAGAGTCCAGCAAGCGTCTTACTGTCTTGCGCATGTCAGATATACAAAAATTCTTGTCAATATTTCGCCTTACCCCTGTTTGTAAGACATGTGAAATACCATGACAATGTCTCACAGGAAACGGTAAAACTGACTTAGGTAGAGCTAGACGGCCTTGTGAGTCCCGAATGAGGAAATCCGAATCTGGAGAACAGTTCTGTGTCGCCCAGAATGAAAGATCAGCATCTGTCGCCTGAGTCTGTAAAAACTTATCTATATCACTAGGGACAGAGACATGTGAGAACAACGAGAAACACAGTGAATAATTAGCAAATTGGGCAAGGTGAACCAGTTCTGGCCGCACAATGTGTTACCCTTGACCTGGTCAGAGTGACCCGCATCATGACCTTTAACCTTCACTATAGCCAGATGCTTAGGAAGAGTACAAGCTTGCAATAAAGCAGAGACCAAAGTAGAGTTTGAAATTGGCTTACCATCAGCAGAGCGGAAACCCCGGGAATGCCTAATCGCCCCAAAATCATGTGCTATGCCAAAAGCATATCTGGAATCAGTGTATACAGTTACAACTTGATCAGCGAAAAGAGTGCATGCGCGTGTGAGAGCAACCAACTCTGCTGCCTGTGCTGACTTATATGGTAATGAGTATGCTTCCCCGATAACATCAGGGAGAGAGCACACTGAATAGCCGCAGTGAAAAGTGTTATCATCTGGCTTTGAGCAAGAGCTGTCAACATACACATGTACACCATTTTCGAATGGAACAGAGGAGAGGTCAGGGCGTATACTTGAGTGTTCCTGAATCAGGGTTAAACAATCATGTTCAGCTAAAACCAAATCAGTGTTGTGAGATAAGAGACGCTGTAATAGAACTGCAGGTGAATTTGGTGATAATGCGGTTTTAATAGTGAGATTTTGGGTTGCACATAGAATAGCTTCATAACCCGAACGCCTCTGGGCTGTCATGTGTCGTGTTTGAATGTTATTTAAAATAGTAGTGACCTGATGAGATGTGTGCAAAACGAGAGGATATGAGAGAACATCTTTTCAGCATCCATTACCATGACAGCTGATGCCGCACCTGCCCTAAGGCAGGCTGGCATGCCTTGAATGACCAAATCAAAAGTTTTAGGCAGGTAGGCTATAGGACGATAATTACCACCATGCTCCTGGGCCAGGACCCCCGAAGCTGCGCTGCCACTTTCAGAGACGTAGAGGTAGAATGGTAGTTCATACTCCGGCAGTCCCAAAGCTGGAGCTGAGCAAAGGGCTGCTTCCAGGTGTCTGAATGAGTTCATCATGTCAGAAGTCCATGTGAGTTTCTCAGGGTGTGCTTTCCTACAGTATTCCTGTAAGATCTTATCATGGTAGGAACAATTAGGTATCCACTGTCTGCAATAGTTAACAAGCCCCAGAAAGCTGAGCATGCCTTTATGTGTGTTTGGACAAGGAATGTCATGTATAACTGCACGATGATCCTCGGAGAGACATCTCTCACCAGCAGACAGGATACAACCCAGATATTTGACTGAGGGTTGACACCACTGAAGTTTAGAGAGCAAGCCCTTGAAGCCGCACTGTGCCAGGTGTTGCAGTAGAGATAGTGAGCCTTTTTTGCAGGCCTCCTCATTGTAAGCCGTCAGCAATAAATCATCCGTGTATTGAAGGAGAACTGTAACAGCAGGTGGCACGAATTCAGCCAATGCCTCTTACAACGGCAAAAAACACAGCAGTAGAGTTAATGAAACCCTGAGGCATGCGTGTCCATGTGTATTGCATCGCTTTAAAGGTGAATGCAAATAATTTCTGTGTTCTCATGTACTGGAATGCTGAAGAAAGCAGAGCAAAGATCTAGGACAGTGAAAAATGAGTGATGTGCAGGAATAGCAGTAAAAATTGATGAAACATCAGGAACAACAGTTGCTACTGGAATCACAAGATCATTAATGCTTCTCAAATCTTGGGTAAAACGCCATCCCCTACCACCTGATTTCCTGACAGGATTCACAGAAGTGTTATATTCAGAAACTATGGGGATTATAACCTTCTGTTCCTTCAATGAAGAAATTACCTCCAAAATTCCCTCTTCCTTCTCTGTAGATAACGGGTACTGTTTGAGAAACAAAGCTGAGTTGTTTTGAGCTGAGTACGATAAGGAGAACATCGAACTAACCCGACCTCGTTGCTATGCATTGCCCAGAGACACCGAGGCACCTCCTCTAGATGTTTGGGTATCTCACAAGGAACGCCCAGTGCTGTCGGGGTCACTTCCTGAAACAAAGTCACATTAGAACTTGTCTGTGTATCAATGAGCATGCGACCTTGCTCAAAGGAGATAGAAAGACCTAGTTTAACCATCAAATTTCTACCCAAATGGTTAAACGGGGAAGATGGAATTATGACAAAACGATGTGTTAGAAAAATTGTCGGATCTTCAGCAAACCGAACTCGTAGTGGATGAGTCTTTGAACAATGTACTGGAACTCCATCAATTCCCACAGAGTATACAGTCGCCGCCGAAACAGGACCTGAATAAATCTTAGCAC
>JAQQZR010000881.1:0-12713 GCA_030068235.1 Notoglanidium macrostoma | reverse complement strand
TAAATAAATGACCAAGTATAATATTTTCATCTCATTTGTTTGACTGGGTTCTCTTTATCTACTTTTAGGACTTGTGAGAAAATCTAATGATGTTTTAGGTCATATTTATGCAGGAATATAGAAACTTCTAAAGGGTTCACAAACTTTCAAGCACAACTGTACAAGTATACTGGTCTCCATACCTAGAAGCACATGTAGACAAGGCCTCGGTGGGTAACTTTTCAGTGTGAAATCGGTGCTCAGACAGACAGAGAAAGAGAGAGAGAGAGAAGAGAGAGAAGAGAAAAGAGAAAAAGCAGATTATTAGGTATGGGTATTGTCACATAATGATTAAGAAACAGAGAACAGATATCATGTGCTGAGTGCAAGCAGAAACTTCAGCAAGGCTAACTATGACAACATGACTAAAAGGGAGCACCAGAAGGTAACACAGACATGAGGGCGCCCTGGGACATAAAGCGGTCAGCCACTCCGCCATCAACAAATCGGAGTGAACATGTGAGAGTGGAGGAGCAAAGCATCCGAACATCCCAGTTTATCAAAACATTCTATGCCTGAGAACCCTCCAGATCTGCTCCTTTACCTAATAGAAGGCTTTTAACAAAAGGCTAAACAAATACGTTTTCAACCTAGATTTAAACACTGAGACTGTGTCTGAGTCCCGAACACTAATTGGAAGGCTGATCCATAACTGAGGGGCTTTGTAAGAGAAAGATCTGCCCCGTGCTGAAGCCCCCTGTTGTAACCAGAGTCCTCAGGACCTGAGTCTCCAGAATCAGAGTCAGATGGTGGAATTGAAAGCAACCCTGGAGAAGGCCACTCAGATGTCGCAAGATCAGCCCTGGATCAGCCACCTGCCCCACCAAGTGAAGCTGCCCACAATGGGCAGGGAATTGAAGAGGGTGGTGAAGAAGGAAATGTGACAGACACCGGATCCCTGGGGTCAACCCCGGGTCTGGCTCCGATTAGGTGCCTCATACATTACCTTGCTAGTCTTGAGCACAGTGAGGATGCTGTATCTCCTCAGCAACACTCCATGATGATGAGGAGCAGAGACCAAGAGAACAACTTGAGATAGAACCCCAGGACCAGCCAGAGATCTTCTCTACTTACTTGAAAGGTGGACTGAATTTGAACCCCCAGGGCCTACCCCTGTACCACAGTCATGAAGAGTTTAGCACGATCAATGAGAACAATTGGGTTTAGGCCCAATTAGACTATGGGCAAGACAGAGATAATGTCCATTGAAAGGCTTTGAGAAAATAGCAACTCTAGCTACTCCTACACGCTAGGGGACGCCACTATAATAATGAAGCGAGGGGGGGGGGGTTGTGGCAGAAAATTAAACTTCACTCATCACAACTAGCCTTGCTCATGCCCATGGAGGGGGAAGGAGAACTGAGCAGTTGGGAAAATGCGACTGGCAAAGACACAGAAAATGTACTGTATGAGTTAACAGAAGACCTTGAAAAGGACCTTTGGTTCAATGCATGGATAAATAATTGGTATAAGTGGGCAAACTACACATCAAGAGAGTGGACCGAAGATGAATGTGTAGTGTGTGCAGCAGGAAAAAAGAAGCAAGAAATAGTCCCACTCCTTTTTAATATTCACAAATGTCTTGGGTTTAGACAAGAACTTCTAGCCATGTATGGATCCATCACAGTGAGAAATGATAGAAGTAGGTCAATGGGACATGCCAGAATGTTTTGGTCCTCATTAAAGAGTTAGTTAACGAATTTTTGAATGCTATTGGAATTCAGGGAATCATTCGGTGGGTAACTTTTCAGGAACTTGTGGAAGGACCTGAAATGTCACCAACATGAAATTCTCCACAGACGTCTTTAAAGACCAGTGGGGAGTGCTGAAGACTAGGACCAAAATTGGGACTGCTAAAGTAACAGTAGGATGGGTTAAAAAGATTCCTCAGTTGTATAAACAGAGGCCCTTAGCATATATATGGTGGATGTGTGGAGGAACATGCCTTAGGCACTCACACCTTTCTGGTCAGGTTTTGCAACAAGGTAATGCTAGTGACAAGCGTATAGATGTTTAAGGCTGGGGAAGAGACTGTTCCAGGAATAAGTAATCATCTATCTAAGAGAAGCTACGCACCTGACCCAGATGTGTATATAGATAAAATTGGTCAACCAAAGGGAACCCTGAGTCAGTTTAAGGCGAGAAATGAAATTGTAGCAGGGTTTGAATTGATAATCCCCCAAATAGGGACAGACAAAAATGTGGAATGGATAAATTATATTTACTAATATCAGCAGAGGTTTATTAATAATATTGACAATGCCCTTAAGGCATTGGGAGAGCCATTGTCAGCCACTAGTCTGATGACACTGCAAAACCCACAGGTGCTAGATTGGCTTATGGCCAAAGAAGTGGGTGTCTGTGTCCTGTTTACAGATCAATGTTGCACTTATATTCAAAATAATTCTGCCCCGGAAGGATCCTTCTCTCAAGCAATGGGGAAAATAAGCAATTTGAGAAGGGATGTAAAGAAAAATGCAGGGTTCATGATGTTCCCCAAGGACTGGTTCACAAACTTATTTGGTCAGTGGGGTGGCTAGTAAAAATGGCAATTAATGTAGGAGTAATGCTGTTGGTAGCAGCACTAATTTTGTGCTGTGAATCACCCCTCCTGAAGGAGCTGTGTCTAAAGGCTGCAGCCAAAGTTCAAACACGAGGTGAAGAAGAACCACTGTTGGAGGTGACCACCTATGCAACCGACACATTGGGATTGGAACCATTGCCTGGGAGAGATCATAGGAGATGGAGTGTGTGAGGACTGGCAGTTCTAAAAAGAGCACAGGAGAACGACAAACAATGGCAGGAGAGGAAACTAATTAGAGACAAATTATCGATTGGTAACTGTACAGGGGGGGGAACAAAATCCAAAATAGAAGGGCTGAACAAGGTCATGCTTCAGCTGATGGACCAGGTATAACCTTGGGCCCAGGTGCTGTAGTGGACAGCTCAAGTTAAAGTATGCAGCTTACCTAATGTTATATTAAGTAATGGAAAAAAGCACTCAGGCAAGAATTGTAAGTGATTGTAAGTTTTCTTTCAAGTTTTTGTAGCTAGGGTGCCTTAAGTTTCTAGAGTAAGTAGGTGTAAGTTTCCTTTCTTAGCACCCTATGTTTGGAATAGATAGTCATATATCACATAGCACTGCTTAGTATACTAGTAAGTTCCATTTTCCCTCAAAGAGGTTTTATGACGAGTGTGGAAGGAGTCAGGAAGAGATAACAAAATACCAATTAGAATGAGTTTGAGTATTTGAATTCAAATTGGCTTGGTACCTTAGCATGCCTGATCTTGAAGGAACAAGACATCACTATGCACGCACTGTGACACATGGATGGTGTGCGATTACCTGAGCCACCAGCTGGGATGCCATGGACCGGCACCCTGAGCAGCAGCCTGCCAACAGGCCTGCCAACGGGAATCAAGAGTCATGGTCTGAGGTATGATGGCCACGAGTAGCTCCTTGCAGTGCTTGCAGCGTAACCTCCAGGAAGCACTGTCATATATGATGGCAGACAAAGAGGTTAATTGGGGGTGCATTATGGCCATATTCGCTTCTGCTGGAGTTCTAGCAGCGGAGGTTAACAAGGTAACCAACAGCATCAAGGACTTTGACTTGCCCAGAGCCTAGCACATTTCCTAGCAATGCGTTATGGTAACTGGATGGAAGAGCATGGCACATGGCAGGCCTACTCTGTGTATGCTAGCAACAACCAGTTGAATCAAGGAGTGGTGAGAGATCTGTTTCAGATGGGAGCCCTTGTCGCATTGGTTGCCATAGTCTTCTTCTGCCGCTAGTGATGGGCATGCAGTAGGTAACATTTGCATGTTTTCATGCTCCTTTGTTGAATCTCCTCCCTGGCCCCAGGTAGAGTATGTTTTAATTTTTCTTCTGTAAGCATATTATAGTGAGAATGAGTGTGTTCCTGTCTCAACTGGGTGAGGGCCATGAGTGAAGTGCTAGTAACCTCTTCTCACAGCCCCAACATATGTCTCTATGTGGCATAATGCCGCAGGACACAGAAGATTGAGAATAATAGATTGAAAGAATGGTTCAGCTCTTGAAGCTGAAAAGAGGGGGAGAAATGGGAGAGCATTAAAGGAATATCTTTTCTCATGTTTATATCTTTCTTAAATAGATTGTCATTTATGTAATCCATATTAAGATGCAGACCATTTTATTTACCACAGGAATTCACCCCAGCACTAATGCTAAAGAGGCGCTTTGTGAGCTGTACATGGCTGTTGGCAAACTGCAGAATGCACACCGTGATTTACTGTTTATTGTCACCAGAGATTTCTACCATGCAAATCTGAAGTCAGTTCTCCTGAAATTCCATCAATATGTGCACCTCTGTAACTAGATCATGGACTTCCTGACTGAGACACCTCAGTCAGTCCAGATTGGGAACAGTATCTCCAGCACCACCACACTTAGCACTGGAGCCCCCAAGGGCTGTGTGCTTAGTCCACTACTCTTCACTCTACTGACTCATGACTGTGTAGCAATGCACAGCTCAAATGACATCATCAAGTTTACTGGTGACATGACCATGGTGAGTCTCATTAGCAAGAATGATGAGTCAGTATACAGAGAAAAGGTGCACCAGCTAACAGACTGGTGCAAAGTAATCAACCTGTCTCTGAATGTGGGCAAAACAAAAGATATGGTAGTTGACTTCAGGAGACCATAGAGCGACCACTTTCCTCTGTGGATATCATCAAGAGCATCAAATTCCTTGGTGTTCACCTGGTAGAGAACCTCCTGGTTCCTTAACACCAGCAAAACCAGCTTAACACTGGCCAAAAAGACAGTACTCTACTTCCTGCAAAGGCTGATGGTTAGGCTGCAAAGGCTGAAGACCATCTCTTACCAACCATCCTTACCACTTTCTACAGAGGGACTATTGAGAGCATTCTGAGCAGCTGCATCACTATCTGGTATGGAAACTGCACCGTATCAAACCCTACAGCAAGAAGAACAGCTGAAAAGATCATCAGAGACTGTTTACTGCTAGTGCTGCACTGTTTTCATGTCACACCATCTTTATGTCCTTTACTGCAATGTCTTATAATGTTTGCACATGTGCACTTTATGTAGTCCTGTGTTGTTTTATGATGCACACATTCACATTTTGTAATTCTGTGTTGTCTTATATGTAGCACCATCGTCCTGGAGTAATGTTGTCTGATTTCACTATGTACTTTGCCACCCATATGTGGATGAAATGACAATAAAAGCCACTTGACTTGATCACCTCACACTCCCATCACTCCACTTTCCTCTCATCACCTCACACTCCTCCCATCATTCCACATTCCTCCCATAACCTCACAGTCCTCCCATCACTCACTTCTCCCATCACTTCTCAATCCTCCCATCACTCACATTTCTCCCCATCACCTCACACTCCATCCATCACTCCTCATTTCTCCTATTACTCCTCGCTCCTCCGATCAATCACACTTCTAACCATCACATTTACATTTATGGCATTTGGTAGACACCCTTATCCAGAGTGACTTACAGTACATAAGTGCTTTAAAGTCTCTATCAGTAAATATATTCTGATACTGGTTCACTAGGACCTAGGCTAAGAATACCATCACACTAAAAACTCTGTTGGCAAGTAATATAGAAAGTTTATTTTTTAAAATGAAGAATAAATAAAGTGCTAGTCCAAGTACTTCAGAAAGAGATAGATCTTTAGTCATTGTTTGAAGACACTCAGTGACTCAGCTGTTCAGACATCTAGGGGAAGTTCATTCCAAATCAGAGAAGAGTTTAGATGCATGTCTTCCTTGTACCTTAAGAGATGGTAGAACCAGTCGAGCATTACTGGAGGATCAGAGGGAGCACAGTGCAGTGTGTGGTGTGATAAGTGCTTTGAGGTAGGAGGGTGCTGAACCATTTTTGATTGAGATCACAAGATCCTGGTGAGGGGATGAATGAGCTGGAATGAATAACAGTTCAGTTTTGCTGGGGTTGAGTTTCAGCTGTTGAGCTGCCATCCATGATGAGATATCTGCCCGACATGCAGAGATCCAGGTGGAAACATTAGTGTCTAAGGGAGGAAAGGAGAGGATAAGTTGAGTGTAGTCTGCACAGCAGTGGTATGAGAACCCATGTGAGGATATTACCTCCCCAAGAGATCTAGTATAGAGGGAAAACAGAAGAGGACCAAGTCCTAAGCCCTGAGGGACACCAGTGGAGAGCCTGAATGGAGTAGATGTGGATACCTTCCATGTCACCTGAAATGACCGGCCTTCTAGGTAGGAAGTGATCCATTGCCATGCTGAGCCACAAATTCCAAGACTCCTAAGAATGCACAATAGAGTCTTGTGCAGAGATTTCCAGATTTTTCTTATAGAAGGTAGTCTTAGCAGAAGTCACATCAGATGAGAATTTGGACAGGAGATCACGGTAAGAAGACAGATCTGTGAAAAGTTGTGATTTCTTCCACTTTCTCTCTGCTGCTCTTAACTCTCTTCGATCGCTATGCATCACATCCAATAGCCAAGGAGCAGGGTGAGAGTCCTTCCTGGGTTTGGAGGGTAGTGGGCAGAGGAAATCCATAGTTGAGGAAAGTGAGGAGAGGAGGGTGTCTGTGGCTAGCTCCAGTGGAAGGAAGGAAAAGGAGTCAAGGTCTGGAACATATGATAGAGCACAGGAAGTGATGGATGAAGGAGAGACAGAGTGGAAGTTTCGCTGAGTGGGAGAGAAATATTGACAGATGGTTTTTGGAAGGGCAGATAGGGTAATGGTAAAGGATACTAAGTGATGATCAGTGAGATGTGAAGTGGGGTAGCAGTGATGTCTGAAGCTGGGGAGGGACAGCTGAAGACCAGGTCCAGGGCATTTCCTCCTAGGTGTGTGGGAGAGCAGTTGTTCAGAGAGAAAGAATAGAGAAGAGGGAGAAGGCAAGAGGACTGGAGCTTGTCAATGGGAAGATTGAAGTCTCAAAGGAGAGTGAGAGGGGTGTTGTCAGTAGGGAAAAGACTAAGGAGTATGTCCATTTCTTCAAGAAAGTTTCCTAGGGGTCCAGGGGGGCGGTAGATGACAACGATGAGAAGGTTGATTGGAGAGGAAATTGAAACAGCATGGAACTCAAAGGATGTGATATTGTGATGAGACATAGATAGAGGTGTAAAGCACTAACTTGAGACAGTAGCAGACCTGTACCACTGCCCCTTTCAGTTTCTCATGGAGTATGTAAGAAACCATAAGCAGAGGAAAAAGCTGCCGTTCTATGGTGATATCCAGGTCTCAGTTAGTGCCAGAAAGTCAAGAGGGTGACGGGAAGCAAGGGCTGAGATGAAATCAGCCTTCTTTACAGCAGACTGGCATTTCCAGAGGTCACTTAGCACCCCTGTTTGAGACTGGGAAAACAAAGGAGGGTAAATAAGGTTGCCAGTAGTAAGGCCTCTGTATTGTGGAGGAGATCTTCTGGGTGTAAGAGATGTGAGAATAGAGATGGGTTTGAGGCACATGTCAGCAGTCTAGTCAGGAGTTAGATCAGTGAGTTTAAGTTCTCTGAATTCTTTGTAGAATGTGTTAACTTATGCCTGCATCTATAGCGGATACTCCTTCAATATATGTTAGTGAGACCTGCCCCAATTCACAACTTATGGGAGAGCGATACTACTGTTGATTAGACACCTGAGAAAACTAATTAGCATAGTCCAGCAGACACTTCTAAATAACACCACAGAAACAGCAAATACTAGTGACAAGAATCTATGTCCAACTGAGTCAGGTAGATAACACACAAAAGTCAGAATCCTACCTTACCAGTAGAGAAGAAATTCAAAATAGAAGCAAAAAGCACACACATCATCACCTCACACTCCTCTCATCACTCCACACTCCTCCCATCACTCCACACTCCTCCCATAACCTCATACTTCTCCCATCACTCCACACTCTTCTCTTCAGTTCTCACTTATCCTATCGCTCCTCATTATTCTCATCACCACACACTTCTCATATCACTCCATACTCCTATCATCACCTCACACTTCTTTTATCACTCCACACCTTCTCCCCATCACCTCATACTCACCATCACTCATTTCTCCTGTCACTCCACACTCTTCTTATCACTCCTCAACTTCTCCCCATCACTCCACACTCCTCCTGTTACTAATTTCTTCCATCACTCCACACTCCTTCCATAACTCCACACTCCTCCCATCAGTCCTCAAATTCTCCCCATCACCTCACACTCTTCCCATCACTCCACACTCCTCTCATCACCTCACACTCCTATCAGTCACTTCTGCCATCACTCCATACTCCTCCCATCTCTCACTTCTCCCAACACCTCACACTTCTCCCCATCATCTTACACACCTCCCATCACTCCACACTCCTCATCCTGCCCATACTCACTCCAATTCTCTGCGTTTGGCCTGTGGTGTGTTCTGTAGCTTGTGTGATTGGTGTGCTTTAATGACATCACGGTGGTCCACCAGTGCACCCCTCCTCCTGACAGGGGGTAACAAATGGTCACCTGGCAACAGAGGGCTGTCCATCACACTCAATGTGCAGAGATGCAGGTGAGACAGGGGTTTCAATTCCTGTTAGGAGGGCAGATCTCCCTTCATCACTGCTTCATTAGTGACAGAGAGTGATAGTCATAGAGAGTGATGGGGAAAACAGAGAGGAAAACAGGAAGTGAAAGTTTGAGGGATTTGCAGGAATGACACACACACACAGACAGTAGGCCCTCATTAGTGTCTTCTGCTGTGTTCACTTTTAGCCACAGTCACAATAATGCTGCTAAAAACACACTGCAGATAGGAAACCCTGCTGAGCATGCAGTCATTCACATACACATACACATTCACTCACCCCCACACACACAATGCATTAATAAGCATAGTAAGCATTGCTTTACATTAATTATGTGAATTTATCATTTATTAAAGCAAAACTTCTGTCAAAATTTAAACACACAAAGTTGTTCTAACCCTGAGCACAGTCTGAGGTTCACTTCTACAGTCAACGCATCACATTGAATTCTGTAAGTGTGTGTGTGTCTGAGAACAGGATCATCCAGCCCACATGCTGATCAAACACTTTATAATTGTCATTAGATTAATTTTCATTTGCAGTCTTTTTCCATGTTCTGTTAAATCACCAATTAAAGCTGTGAATATCATTAAAACTTCACACCGAATACACACTACCACAAAAGTACACAAAGCTCACATTCACATTTCATCACAGTTCACGCACCTGGCTGTGTAGTTGAGATCGTTTACATGGAAAGAGAGAGAAACAGCTGTCTGTGAGACTCCTGCTCTTCAGTGGTGGAGAACACACTCTACCTCTCTCACATACCACATTATCTCTCCCTTATGCTGACTGTGTGTGTGTGTATGTGTCTGCGCTGGCACTCTGTTTCTGCTCTATAAAACCATTTCTCTGTGATGAAGAGGTGAAGAAGAGCTGCTGTGCCGTTATTTCTGCTGATTCTATGCGTACGTCCAGTCCACAGTCTACCCTTCTGATTTGATGAAGCGTGCACGTGCACACACACATGCGCACGCACGCGTATGCACAAGGACACACACACACGCACACGCACACACACACACACACGGACACACACACATACACACACAAAACTGAGTGAAAAACTGTTGACATTTCGACATTTCGAGTTCCTGCAGTGATATGGAGCCTAATAAGGGATAACAGAAGGGACAGACAAACTGGCAGACAATCATTGCTTAATTGTTTGATCTCACAAACAGGTCTCACAAACACACACATATACACACACACACACATTGTCGACAATGTTTTTGATTTTATTAATAACATTCAGTCTCATACACAAGATTTATCTTAGTAGCATTCATTAAAAACTAGATGCTCCAGATCAGCGACTCTCCACCAAAGATCAGCAATCTCCTGGGGGTGACTACTTGTTCCACATTTGGTTCAGTAAGACTCACTTCATCATTCTCAAGAGCTTTGATCAGCTTCGTCACCTCCGATTGCTGTTTCCCCATTATCTCTGTAAAGACCATTTCACTGTCCTCTACTGCTGTCAGAGAGTGAGGGTGTTCAAACAAACACACACAAACACAAACACACAGAGAAAGAGAGAGATAAATTGAGATTCTAAGTGTCTTGTTGTTCATGTTGTGTGTGCTTCTGTCTCTTCACTTTTATTTTCTCCACATTCTCAGCTCAGCTCCTGAATTTTCTACTGCTTCTCTGCTGGAAGTTCCTCTCCTCCGCTTTCAGCTCGCACTGAGGATAGATCAGTCAGATTCCCTCATCAGCTATGGAGCTATTGTTAAGCTTTTCTCTTCCATATGTCCTTCCCCTCATCATTACTGAGATGTTTCTAATTTTGAAAAAAACTGTTTTCATTGGGGATTATTTTTGTAGTTTGACAAGAAAAAAAGATGAAACAATGAAACTAACTGAGGAAAAAGAGAGGAATGTGAATATTGTCAGAATGGACCGTAAATGGCTGAATATTATCAGTTATTAGTTGAGGACAGCTGTTGAGAATGTCTACACTGCATGTGTATATAATTTAAATATTTTATTGAGTTCTTTGGCCAGAGGTGTGTAAAGAAACACTTACAAAGGCACTTCAACATGAGGAACTCAATACCATGTTCTTGATGATGTTCATGAATTCACTATTAGTGTTTGTAACTAACAGCATGTGGTTCTTTTACATCTCTTTATTCGCTGATAATATTTACATTGACACAATTAACAAAAAGTGCTTCACCTCCTCTTTCTCAGTGGGGAAGTGTTTTTCACTCAGACTCCCTTCTAACATGGTTTTACAAGGTGAGTTTCTGGATTTTACAAACTTCTATCACTTCAGTCATGAAAACTTAATTAAAACAAATTTATTAACTGTAGTTTGTGTAAAACAGTCTGACTCAGTGTTTCCTTCAGTAGATTAAGGTTTTCCTCACTTCAGTGGCTCCGCCTGCTGGTCATCTGCTCTTACTGCCGAGGGCATAAAACTACTCCAGTGGGTCAGGCCAGGAAAAATTTCATCTAACTGATCCCTGGCTCATACCTATGCCTTTTTTTCCTATCCATCTCTTAAATATTTCTGTTAACACGGTAAAAATTTTGGCAATTTGCTCACATTATCTTATAAACATAAAGTTTAACTTGAATTATGTTCAGGCAATATCTAAGGAAACCTATTCAGAGAGAACCAATCATCATCTAAGACAAGTCAAGAGATTAATTGGGAGGCTGGACAAAACCTCACATTACGATTTTTTCCCCCTCTCGAACTGCGAAAACAGAATGATCCAATTGTGTGTGTAATTTACTTTTTATACACATAAAAGGGGATATTATTTCAAAGCCCCTAAAGGGACACAGGAAAGCTTAAAACAAACAAGCAAAAAAAAAGTTTCTCTTCTAAAATTCATGTCCTTTTATGCGCTCTCTGTACATAGCATCAAATAGCCTGTCCATGTTTGTAAGGTCTGTCAGTTATAAGTAGTGTCCCACTGTTTCTCAATGTATAAGATAACGCAAACATCTCTGCTACCTGACTGACAACGAACCTGGTGAAATATTGCACAGCAGTGGTTGAATCTGAACACGATATAAAGTGTATTGATTAAATATAAATCTGATTCAGATCCAGGATGCTTTGAGTTCTACAGGGAATGCTATACCTCATTTACAGAGAGCACAAACACTAGAGAAAAGTAAATGCATCGACAGAAAAACAAGATGTATTTATCATGACAGAAATTCTACTTACAGATGTGCTTACACTGTACCTGTAATTTGCTTTAGTATGTTTTACTAAGACACTGACAAAATCAAACAATAAAACCCAGTATAGTTATAGTTAGATTGTGTTTGATGCACTTTTACTTCACATTTTGACACTTTGTTAATAATGATACCATGACAGTACAGGTGGGATAGGATTTAACCTTAGAATGTAAACCTTAATACAAAAGTTTGGTTTTGGATTTTAATATAAGTACCACAGGGAATCAATGAATAAAATGTAGAACTGAGACAATGAACAGAAGCAGAATGTGAACCATGACACATTTCATATCTTTACATTATATTCACAACACAAGATCCTTGGACATGAATAAATATAAATATGTACCAAATGTAAACCTAATGTCAACTAATACTGAATGAATCTGAATAGCAAGCTGTATAAATCTAGATGACCCATGTGTTTAAACAAAGAAAATCTCCATACTTATACACAGACCAAATTGTTTAATGCACTGATGATGATTTACTTGGCTGATGGTATTTGCCTGATTAAATTTATGACTTATTATAAAGTTTAAAAAGTGTCATTTCAGAATGCCATGAATTACAATCTCACACACAAAAAAAACATGGAGTATGAGACAGATTTTAATAGGGCTTATGTCGAAGGACACATGACCAAACCGGAAAACAGGTCTCATTACATCCACTTGTCGGAGAAGGCTGTAACAGCAGCATGATCTAACGGCAAAAGCTAATCAGCTAACCTAGCCGATGCGTTTTATTGGTGCTGTTTTATTAGATTTTAATATCTGAATGTTAGTGAGAAGAAGAAAATGTCTTTGTCATGACTACAGGGAGTGCAGAATTATTAGGCAAATGAGTATTTTGGCCACATCATCCTCTTCATGCATGTTGTCTTACT
>JAQQZR010000880.1:0-12714 GCA_030068235.1 Notoglanidium macrostoma | reverse complement strand
GACCATGGTTGTTGTTCAATAATAAAATTATTCCTCAAAAATACAACTTGCCTAATAATTCTGCACTCCCTGTAAATATAAAATAAAAATATTTGAAAAAAAAATTTAAGTGTTTTTTATTACAGTACTTTACTGGCATCCATTTTTTACAGACTCTTTTTACAGTGTATAAATTACCACTCTGGGTGTATACCAACATCCATTTTACCAATGATCCAAGAAACTCATGAAAAATTGGATGCATTTTAAGCTCATCAACATGTAACAATTTCACATTGGTACATCTCCACCCTGAATGACTAATGGCCCATTGCCATCACATCTGTTGTGATTCAAGTAGAAAATTTGGTCTTGTTTGTCATTCATACACAGCAATATCCCAAATACTTTCAGTTTCAGTTTTCCACATCTGCTCAGAAGATGAATCTCCCTCTGCGCTGCACTTGGCCCTGACAGTTTGGGACAAGAAAAACACAGGATGTTGCTTATTGGCTACAGTTCAGCAGCTGTTCCATCTAAACTGATGTCAAAGCTTAAGTATCCTGCATCTGTGCAGTCCTGTTAGACTTTCTGTCTAAAAGATCCCAGATAGCTTGGCAACAGGACATCATCCACACTGACAGTAAACACTCCCCATGGCTGGTGCATCAGCCCTCTGCTGGACAGTCTGTTCACCTATGTTGTATATACATATACAGTATGGCAGCTGCCCCCCTGCCCAATGTAGCAGCTTAAATGAGAAACTCAGCAACAACAAAAACCAGCATGTGATCTTACTGTTAGAGTCCCGGTTCTTGGCAAGCCACTGTAGGGGTGCAAGGTCGGTAATCGATGTGAACTGGGGTCTGGTATGATAATATCAGAGCTCTTCCACTCCCCATTTAATGACCAGTCCACCAATCTGATAGGGGGGACAGCTACAGAGGCAAATTTAGGCACAACACTTCGAGAACCTGGTCCAGGTGGTACAAGTGATCTTGCCAGATGGACGAATGAACTACCATGTCATTGAGATATGCGGCAGCGTAGCTCCTGTGTCCTGTGCAGGACGTTGTCCATCAGCAGCTGGAATGTCACAGGCGCTCCATGCAGGACAAAGGTGAGAACCCAGTACTGCCAATGGCCAGAGGCAGTGCTAAAAGCAGTCTTTGGCACCAATAAGGGAGTCAAAAGTACCTGCAAATGTCCCTTGGTGAGGTCGAGATTTGAGGTGAACCAGGTCCTCCGTAACCTCTTGACAAGATTGTCCACCCGCTGCATTGGGTAACTGTTGAAGTCGGAGCATTGGGTAACCGTTGAACTCATTGAACTTACAGAAGTCGTTACAGAGGTGGAGGCCCCCGTCGGGCTTGGAGACCATGATGATGGTGTTGGACCAGGGGCTCAATAGCTTGATGACGGGACTCCAGCATGTGATAGGGCCGCTGCCTAACAGCAACTTAGGGGGGTCTTAATATAATGCTGGATCATGTTTTTCCAGGCTCTCTGGAGAACATATCCTTATACCAGCACTCCAGTTCTGTCAAGTCCTGCAGCTGAGTATGCATGAGGTAGGGACCCTTGTAGACCATCTCCATTGAGCTTGAAACACAAACAGGGGCAGTGAGAAGGGCAGGGGCTGGCGCCATGCTTGATTTTAGTAAGTTTGTATGATAGAATAGTTTTTCTGCTTACTTTCCATGCTGCTGCATGGCAAGGACTTTTTGACACAGGCTCCTATGGGTGAGATTGAAAACATGCAAAGCAAGAAAAAAGCCCTTCATCAATAAGAAGCAAAAAAGAGCCAGGCTGAGGTTTGCTAAAGACCCTAAGTATTGTACTGTAGAGGATGGGAGTACGGTCATCTACTCTGATGAGTCCAATTTTTAGCTTTTCCCATCCCCTGCCCATCTAGTGGTTAGACAGAGACCTGGAGAGGCCTACAAGCCACAGCATCTCCCAAAAAAACAGTGAAATTTGGTGAAGGATCGGTGAGGATCTGGGGGTGATTCAGGAAGTCTGGAATGGTGGAGATTTTTGTTTGTAAAGGACGCATGAATCAAGCTATTTGCAAGGTTATAATGAAAGAAAACTTGCGTCCTTCTGTCCTGACAATGTTCCCAAATTCTGATGATTGGGTTTTCTACCAGGACAATGCTCCATGCCACACAGCCAGGTCAATCAAGGTGTGGATGGAGGAGCAAAAGAACAAGGCTCTGTCATGGCTAGCCCAATGTCCAGACATGGACCCCATTGAAAACCTCTGGAATGTAATCAAGAGGAAGATTGATGGTCAAACAAAGCCATCAAACAAAACTGAGCTGATTCAATTTTTGCACCAGGAATGGCATAAAGTCAATCATGAACAACAAGAAAGACTGGTGGAGAGCATGCCAAGACACTTGGAAGCTGTGATTAAATGTGAGGGTTATTCCACCAAATATTGATTTCTGAACTCTTCCTATGTTTAAACATTAGTATTGTGTTGGTTATAACTGAATAGGATCTTGATTTCTATGCATTAATCAAGGTCTAAAAACACAAAAGTTGTGTTTTCTTATTTTGATCATTAGTCATATTCTGCAATTAAATGGTCTATGTGACAATACCTTTATGTGAAATTTGGGGGAAATGTTGTCAGTAGTTTATATAATAAAACAAAAGGTTCCTCAAACACCAGTAAAAATAGAGTAACTGATGAGTTACTGAGTGGTCTCAATTTTTTTTTCAGAGTTTTACACACACACACACACACACACACACACACATATATATATGTATATATATATATATATAAACTACAAAAAAACTTCAATCACATGAGCCAATATATATATATATATATATATATATATATATATTTATATATATATATACACACACACACACACACACACACACACACAATCCCCTCAAAAGTATTGGGGAGTGAAGGCCAATTCTTTATTTTTGCTATACAGTGAAGACATTTGTCGTTGAGATCAAAAGATGAATATGAGATAATAATTTTAGCTTTTATTTCCTTATGTCCATGATATCTCCTGATCATACACCTACATGTGTTAAAAAAATTTAGAACACCCTTAATGTGAACCATTCCATTTTTCATACATGCACCACTACACGGCTTAACCATTAAGGCTCACAGGGAAGCTGGACTTCTGGCAACAGGCAGGGTATACCCTGGGCAGGCTACCACAAAGACAAACAACCATTCACAGTCACATGTAAAATGAAATGTACAGAAATGTACAGGCCATACCACAAGATGCAAATGGTTTTGTATATTGGGGTCCTGATATATGGCTTAAAGAGATGAATTCATTTAAATTTGCTGTTGAAGTGGGTGTATCTTGGATGCATTTACATTGATAATCTGGATATAATCCTGAGTTTCAAACACATTAAAGTATAAACTGATCCATTTACTTGCTTGGATTTTGTTTTACTTTAAATGTCACTCTGGATAAAGCCATCCACCAAATACAAATGTACATGAGAATCCCCAGTGACGGTTTAATATAAATCATGTCCAACAAATGGTCCAAACAACAAAATAATTAACATGTACATATATAAACTAGTACATTTCTTTAAAAAAAGAAGAAGAAGAACAACATGCACTCCATTATCTAGCAGCAGTATCTCTCTAGCTTCCTACGCCAACATGTGGTCTTCTTAAGGAAAAATAACATCTACAGCAGGCAACCCAAAATGATAAGCGGATGGCAGACCCCCCTTTTTTCTCAGGTTGCTCTAACACAGTCGTATTTCATATGCTGTGATAGTAAACAGAATACCGTCTCTGTGTGATACATGTATAGAAATGCTGTAAAGCAAAGACTCCTTAAAAAATTATGAAATTGACCTTTTCTACATAAACAAATCTAGAGCGGTAAACAGTAATAATCTAAACAAAGTCAATACATGGCATGACAAGCCCTTGCCTTTAAAATATGTTGGTAGTCTCAAACACATTTTCTACAGTTTTCTGAGCATATCAATTGGTAAATATTTATAAGCATCTTGGTTGTTTGGGAGACTTTGTCTGTCTATTTTGCCAGTAATCTATGACAGCTTTTTGTCTGAAAAGGTGACTGTTATGTAATGTTGTTTTTCTTTAATAATATACAGTTAAAATTTAATTCTTTAAAATAAAATAAAAAACATAGGTGTAAATATCATAGTTGTCAATCTAAACATGGCTTATTTTTGCTAATACAATAATTTTGAATTTTTTTTTTTTTTTAAAAGGTGCCTAAGATTTTTTTAAATATAGAATATAGTATAATGTCTACACACCCCTGTAAAAATGTCAGGGTTTTGTGAAGTAAAAGAATGACACTGCTATAAATCATGTCAGATTTTTTTCCATGATGTGAAATTGCAAAACTTTTTTTTTTTAGGAAAAAAATCAATAACCTAGTTTCATAAGTGTGCACACCCCTAAACTAATACTTGAAGATGAAATACATTTTGAATTTACTACACTACTACTACTACTACTACTACACTACTCATTCTTTTGGGTTAAGAGTCTTCCATCCTGGCACATTTTGACTTGGCAATATTTTCCAACTCTTTCTTACAACAACATTCTAGATCTGTTAAATAGAAAGGCCATTTCCTCTACACAGCCTCCCTTACGTCACCCCACAGATTTTTAGTTTGATTTTGGTCTGTGCTCTGGCTAGGCCATTCAAAAATCTGAGCTTCTTCTGATTAAGCCATTCATTTGTTGATTTGCATGTATGCTTTTAGTCATTGTCATGCTAAAAGGTGACATTTCGTTTCATTCTCAGCTTACTAGCAGATACCTGAATGTTTTGCACTAAACTCGACCGGTATATGAAGCTATTCTTGATTCCCTCCAGCTTGAAAAAAGCCCCAGTTCTGGCTGAAAAACAGCAGCCCTTAAGAATGATGCTGCCACCGCCATGCTTTTGTTCTTTTGGTGTTGTGCTTTTTTGTGCTGCACAAACCTTTTTGAATTATTATACTTTTTGCAATTGGTTTCATCAGACGATAACACATTTTGCCACATGGTTTGGCAAATGACGTAATGGCGACGCGGCCGTGGCTCGCGGCGGCCACTCCGGATCTGAAAGTTGTGCCTTTTTGTTTTGTTTTGTTTTCTTGGCGTGACTCCGGCGGCACATGGACACTAAGTGAACGGTGTTCGTGTTTACCCGCGAGAAACATTATTGGATATAAAGAAATACTTAAAAAACCAATGTACTGTAAAATCCAAATGTACTGTTAATATGAAAACTCCCATATACTCCCCTAAATATAACTAAAGACTAAACTGGTGAATAGATTTGCAGACATTAAGCAGGTCAGCCATATCAGTGTAGTGTACAAACTTGACTGAATAAAATTGCAATGTATGCATATAAAAAGAAATCTCTAAGCGTATGAAACAGGCTAATTACTAGCACACAGAAATAAAGGAACTGAAAATAAGCCTTTTATCTTGCCACCCTGCTTAGCTGCACACGGCGGTTCCTTCCTAACAGGATATTATGATAATAATCAGTACCACAGACTCGGTTTATCAATGCAAAAACATGATTCTCAGGTCTTGTACCTAAAATTAGCCATATATAGTACCATATATGGTGAAAATTCACATTATACAACGGCCCCTGACAAATCAAACCAGCAGTGAAAATAAAAGCAGCCATTTAAAGCATGTTGTTATATCCTGATTGAGCTAGTATATGATTACTGATTGCAGCATGGACAGAATGCTGTAAACAAGACAAAAAAGCAAATGAAATATTATCAAAAACTTCCTGAAGCAGAAAACCAGCTTCACTGCTCTTTTTGGACTGTATTTGGGGCTTCTTTAAAGACAACCGTGCTGTAATTTACAGAATCGTCATCACTGTCGTCGCTGCTGCTCTCACTGCTGGTTTGACTCTCATCCTGGTCGGCTTGATGACTCTCGGTTTTGCTTCTTCTGCCCTTAGTTAAAGGCATATTCCCTTGCTCTTGTATATTTACGTAGTCTCGGCTTTTCTTCACCTTCTTGTTTTCACAGTCTAGCGTGCTGGCGGATTTTCCTTCAGGCACATTTTCATAGTCTGGACTTTGAAGAGTGGTTTTCAAACTCAGATATTGCTGGTTATTGTCATTGTTTTTATCTCCATACTGAAAGGGAAATATGCGCATACAGGATAAATAGCTGGTGATTTTTTTAATAATACTTTTTTATATTGCATTGCAGAAAAATGACAGAAATATGAAAATCTTTTGAATACAGTCAAATGCATCTAGTATTCCCTCTTATACGATTACAGTAATCCAAACATATGATTGTTCAATCTATTTCTAGGCATTTCAATAAATAATCTCATTCTCTTGGCAGATCATGTTTTTTTCTAATTTTAAGCATTTAATTCTAGAAGGAACCATAATTACCTGTCAGAATAAGAACAACTAAAGCTTAAAACATGTCTAAGCAAGTTCATTTTTAAGACATACAGGTCAGAAAATGTCTGAAAAGCTTATTTAAATCACTTTCCAAAGAACGCAGACAAGATGTTTTGGTGTTAATCCAAAGACCACTGATTTACTTTAAATAGTCCAGTGATTTAAAAAAAAAAAAAAAAAAAAGAAAACATTTCACAGATAAAGCTTGAAATGTGTAAAAGCATCTAAAATAGGCTCAATCATATTAGATTTCATTGATAGTAATCTCATGATAAAAATATGGGATATATTTACCAAAGATATTTTCACTTGCTTTCACTCTGATCAAATCTTTTTGCAGTGTGTGAGTCACTAATTATATATACATTAAGTTATGACTGAGAATAATTTAAAAAATCAATAAAAGTGAACTAAACACTTTTTCCATGTTGTTAATTAAAGAAATAATAATAATAATAATACTTACTGAATGACACAAGCTCTCAGAGCTAGTAGAGGACGAATCGTCACTGCAAGGAGCTTTAATACAAAATAAAGCATGGTTAAGCTTAGCAGAATCAATTAATGTGGTAAATTAATATAAATCTGTAGAATTGTTCTTACTATAGATTACTAAATTGTTTGAAGGACTGATGATGTCATCATTAGGATTATCAAGGTCCGAGTTACAGTTATGATCACTCATGCGAAAAGTTCCTCCTTCAATGTTCGAGTCAGGCATGTTTTCTGAAAAGAAGCAAGAATTAGAATCATCAGTATATCGTGTTGCTGGTTCATATGCATTGTGTAGTTCATGAGCCAGCCCGAGGATTCTCGCTAAATAGATTTTATATATCCCCAATTTATTTTGCATCTAAAATTAGCCAGTCTGTAAACATTAAACATCTCTCAACAATTAGGAAATATATCATTATCATGGCTACAGTACAGAAATTTCAGTAACAATTAAGAGCACATCCCAAGTAATATGTGCAAAATTATTTTGAAATGTATTTTCAAATAATATGCATGAAAATGTGAGAAAAATATACAGTGGGGTCAAGAAGTCTGAGACGGTTAAAGAAACGGCTTCTGTTTTGCATTCTTTTCTAATTTTTATCATTGCTAAATATATTAGCAGTATCAATGTGATTAAATAAATTTCACTGTTTGTAAAAGAAGCTAACGTTTGAACAAAAGATCAGCATCATAAATTTGCTGCAAACCAGAAACTAATGCAAACCAGAGTAATAAAATTTTTTCACATTAAATATTTCCTTTCCAGTGCTGTATGGGGAGGAGCACACAAGACCAAAGAGAAGGAGAAAAAAAAAAGAAATTAAATTATTAATCAGTGGGACTGTAATGAATATTTATAAATGTAAAAAAAAAAAAAAAAATTATATAAAAAAAAAGATGTGTTTTTAGCTGATAAAAATTTGTAGCCAATATAGTTTCAAACACCGTTAATCCTCCTTCGTCCCCTGCGCCCGTTTCTTCTCCGAATTTTGTATTATGGCGCTCTTTCTTTCTTTCATTTTTATTTTGAAAAATAATCTCTTATTTTTAATGTGGTTTTCAGTGTGATCCCAGACTTTTAGACCTCACTGTGTATATACTATACTGTATATAGCCTATACAGAGTCAGGCAAAAAAAATGTGTACACACTTCAAGAAATAGAAAAATTTGTATATTTTAATATTTTATTCAGACATCACGAGATTAATACAAGTTACCATTGGCCTCTGCAATTACAAGAGGTGCTCAAAGTGGTGGCCATTAGCTTCCAGATATTTATGTGCAGAAGTGTTTTTTTGGCTGATTCTGAATATATATATATATATATGTATATGTCAGGAATGAATATCAGCATTATAATGTTACAAATAGCAAGACAATGTTAGTCAGTATTTTATCAGTCATGAAAAAGGTATTACAAGCATGCAGTGTTTTTTACTCACCCTTGCGCTTTTTGCAATAATTTTTGAGCAACATGACCAGTAGAAGAACAGTTATGATGGCAAGGAGACAAATGACACAATACAGTAACGGTGCTGTGCTGAAGGTAAACAAAAATCCAAAACCACATAAAGTGTTTAGTGATAATTTAACGATTACTGATAATTGCTAATGAAATACATTCAAGATAATTATCATGCACCTCTAAATCACAGTGCCCTTTACATCAACAGCTACTATTCATTAATGATTTATTAAACGTTTGACATTATTTTCCTTACCCATAAATGTCGATATTGTGGCTAGACCCTGTTAAAATCACACAGCAGAAAATCACATGCATGTACCATTTGCAAATGTAGAAATTCATAACAATAGACAAAATAATAGAACTCAATATATGTAATATTCATATTTCTGTTCTTTTTAGACAAACTAACAAATACAAATATACATATAAATATAACAGCAAGTATATTTTATGGTCAGCTTTACCTTGTCTGCCATTGCTAGTGCTGGTACTAGTGCTGCTTATAGTAGTATATTTCCTGTTGGCTGTAAAACTATCCTGAGAAACATCTGAAGAATATTCATTTGAACTATTACTTTCAAAATCTGTATGCTTAGGCATCGTTATATAGACACAACTCAGGTCAGTGGAAAGTTGTGGCGAGGCATTCTGGCAGTAATCAGCGAACAACACTTCACTTATATAGAGGGGTTTCCACCCTCTTGAATGTTCTCACCAGTCACATGTACTCCTCATATCTACGTATATATATATATATATATATATATATATAAAATGTTGAATTAAATCATATAGAATTACCGAATTAGCAGTATAAAAGTATAAACAGTAAAATCAAACATCTAATAAGGGATGTCTATCATTCTGTATTCAAGTTGAAAAAAAGAATTTTTTAAGACATTAAAATATATTGAGACCAGATGTTATAAGACAGCTTCATGCATTGAAAGTAGGTTTATTAGATTAGATGAAAACCTATAAACAAAATACATACATCATTAACACATTAACACAAATCACCAACAAATGTTGGTTTTCTAACAAAAAATACATTATTACATAATTATGTGTTTTTATATTATTATGCACTTTATGACTGATGAACTTATTTATCATTTAATTTATTCATGTAAATTTATTTAATTAAACACCACACAAATAACAAATCAACTTGCTATTGTTGGGATTGGGGAGATCTTTCCTCTTTTGGATGGTCCACTCTGCACAACCATAACTATTAGTAATTATTGACCTATGATTTCTTACAACATAAAAAAAAGAGCATAACCTCATTACCAGCTTTCCTTCCAATCAGCTCTGGGAATCTCAGATTGATCCTGAGCTCAAGTTCACACTATCTATGTGGAGTTCTGAGCATGTTGTCCCTGGGTTTCCTCTGGGTTTGCCGGTTTCCTCTCAACTCCCAGAAAACATGGTGGATTACAACAAATTGTCTACAGATGTATGTCAAGAGGATTTGTCTTTAGGACAAATAAACAAGTTTTATCATCATGATAGAAATTAGGCCAAAATAATGAAATGACTGTCCAGGAAAATACAGCACTGTGTAAAGGTCTGGAGCCACCCTATATATTTTAGTACAAATTTTGTTATAGATATTTATTTAATGAATTCTCTATTACTGAGTCAGTCAGTACAAAAACATTTTAGATTTCCTAAAAAATAAATTGCATTTGAAAAAAGTAAAAAAAAAAAAAAAGCAACATATTACGTAAGAGACCACGTTTTAGAAAAAAAAAAGAGGCAAGTGCAACAGTCAAAGTCTCCAGAAGAACTGTGGAAGATTATCCAAGATGCTCAGTAAAACTTACAACTCATTAGCTTATAAAACTGCACACACTGTACCTGGAACTACTATAAAAAAAAAAAGCAAAGGGTCATCACTTCAAATACTGTCTTTGTTTACTTTATTACTATTTACTGGCTGTTGTAGTATTTTTCTTCTAAGTAAAAAGATTTAATGCCATTATTTTTGATGTCATCTTTACATTTCTAAAAAAAAAAAAAAAAAAGGTTGGCTCAAGATTTTTGCACAGTACTGTATACTCTGTAATACTATTGGTCACAATATAAAGAGTATAGTATATACATAAATAAAAATTAACATGTATGATTTTATCAAAGATTATAAAGCTTATAAGGTATGAATTGAAGATTTTATAAGACTGGTGCCAGTCATCCTTATTCACTACGTCCAACTACAAGTTGCTGTTAAAATAGACAAATCAGACAAACGCTTTCAAGCCTAGTATAATAAAGAATACATCAGAAAATGACAATCATGACTGCTTAATAGTTGTAAGCAGAATCCAATCTGCAGCCCTGGCCTGATCTCACTTCCCATAGCGAAGGCCAAACGAATTGAGATTATACGACGCTAGATTCTGCCTCCTCTTGCTTTCAGGATGAGGCTTCTCAGGGTGCCACCACCATGTACTGCTGGGAATCCGTGCACTTAGCCATGGGTTGGACATGTCCATGGGGAGGTGAGACAAGAGTTTGGATGCCAGAGGCTCAGACGGGCCCATTCCCTGCAAAACTTTGAGTACTCGCTCCTCAGGAGTCACATCTACAAGAAAAGAGGAAGAGACAGTTTGAAACACATCCTTAAAAATATATATGGTATACTTTATTACAAACACCTGTGGACTAGTTCATTCAACCAATCATGTAGATACAGGTCAATATAAGATATCAGAATGTGGAAAATGCGATCTGTTGGTAGCAGATGGTGTAACAAACAAAAAAACATCCAGTGAGAGTCAGTCCTTTAGGTGAAAACTGCTTGTTGATGAGAAAAGTAAGAGATTTACAAATCTCAATGTTTTATGCTGCTCATCTCGTAAATGCATTGTAGGACACATTAATACAGAGTTATGGATTAAATGAGCTCATTGTCACGTTCTACTGTTCCAGTTTCATGCTTCTTTCATCATTTAAATGTATGTGCACATTTGCTGTACTGGACACACCCTCAGGCTCATTGTTTGTTAGGATATAAAATGACTATTTTATATTTCTAAGCAGAAATGGTAACTTTTTCATCACCATTTTAAAGGCAAATCATATTACCAGGTTAACCTTGCTGAGGTGCTGCTTTAGTTTATATCCTTCACAACTCACTGAAGTGCGTAAGTTGTGCAGTTTAATTTCCTGTGAAACACTGAGCTGATTAGCACAACCAAGACTGCCAATCTGGGCCATTTCCTCCGATCAAACTGCTGCACAGAAAAAACAGTTTGACATATTTTTCTGCTCTGTCGTCTTGTGTATGTATAAGTGTTTTCCAGCCACAATCCTGTTTTTGTGTACACAAAAATGATTTAGTCATTTTTTTTTTAAATCATTTGCCTTTGGTAGATCACAACACAGCCAATTAGAGTGCTTTATCTAGAAGTGTGAAAGCTCCAGGTATATTTTAGCAGCTTTGGTGGGGCATCAGGAGGATCTCCGAACTCCTGTTTATTCTGTGATCATATTCTACGTCTGCTGTAGTGTAGTGGTGTTCTTACACCAGCTCGTGTTATGTCAAGTGGGATTGTAATGGCAGGGAATATCTTTAACTATATCTTTAAGCATTACTTATCATGAATAAGAAGTGTCTGTTTTAGTACCTTCAGTGGACTCTCTTGTGGGATTGGTCTCTCCATGTGTAACTGATAACAGGAGTATCATAGCAAGCAGGAGCATTTCTACTAGCCTCCACAGTTTACTGAAGGGAAATCTATGTAGTGCGTCTGTGAGGAAATACAGTAATCACATTGTGAATGAATTAAGCAGCCATCCACAAGTGTCAAAGGTGAAACCTGATGTTTATGAGATCAACACTGAGGGGCATTTCAGATAAAAGATATCTTTAACTGTGATCTGAGGGAGTTAGATAAGAGGGTGGAAGTATATTGACTGAGTGTGTACCCTTACTTTCCTGCCAGTTCTCTCTCACACACCCACCCATACACACACACACACACACACACACACACACACACACACTCACACACACGTTTGAATTACTGTCTTCCAACTGACACAATAATTAATGCAGCTAATTAACAGTATGGGGCACCTAAATTTAAAGATACCGTTAATCTCAGTAACCAGAAAATGAAAAGCTGTAAAAATAATTATTAAAAAATTGAGGGGACCAGCTAAATTTCAAAACTGGCAAATATTCCTGTCCAAGTATGAACATTTGGTCCCTGCTAAGATATAAAAGCATATGCATGCGTTTGCAGGCACACACACACACACACACACACACACACACACACACACACACACACACACACACACACACACACACACA
>JAQQZR010000879.1:0-12714 GCA_030068235.1 Notoglanidium macrostoma | reverse complement strand
TGCCCAGGGTGTACCCCGCCTCTCACCCGAAGATGCTGGGATTGGCTCCAGCTTCCCCGTGACCCAGATGGATAAAGTGGTTTAGATGATGGATGGATAGTTTTGGTAGAACTCAATAAATGTGCAATAGGGGTTTTTGATGTACAATAATTAGAAATAATTATTCACCACTGTTACTTTTAAGTAATTTATATCTGTTAGATATAGACTGAAGCGTTTCTGTCCTTCCTTATGAGTTAACAATGATCTGGAACAGTACTGTAATGTGAAATACATAATAACTCATTGCTAATCTCTAGTTGGCTAGTGGGGCAGCACAGTGGTGTAGTGCTTAGCACTGCTGCTTCACAGCAAAAAGGATCTGGGTTCGGACCTGCTGTTAACTTGGGCGTTTCTGAGTTTGCATGTTCTCATGTACCTGCATGGGTTTCCTCTGGGTCCTCTGGTTTCTTCCCACAGTCCAAAGACATGCAGATTAAGTCAACTGGCTAGTCTAAATTGCCCATAGATGTGAATGTGTGTGAGATTTGGTGACCTGCCCAGGGTGTACCCCGACTCTCATCTGAAGTCTGCTGGGATTGGCTTCTGGTTCCCCTTGAGCCTTAATGGATAAGCAGGGTAGATAATGGAGGGGTGGATAGTTAGCTAGTAGTACTCCACGAGATATATATAAGATGCAGAAATTATTCTTTAGTTCATAATAGACTAGCAAACAATTACTTTACTATTATATACAGGGTAATTAATCAGTATTCATTAGTAGTTAACAGTAGCCAGTAACCAGCCTGTCCTCCTCCTCTGTCCTCTCTCGTCAACAACGCCAACAAAACCGCTGCTTACTGGATGTTTTAAGGGTCTAGAGATTGTTGTATGTGGAAATCCCAGGATATCAGCTGTTTTAAAAATACTTGAACCAGCAACAATTATGTAATTACTTTCTCATTATTTACTGAGTAATTCATTAGTAGTCACTAGTAGTGACAGCAGTTGTTAACATTGTACTGCACATTCAATCCTGTTTAGTCTCTGCATAGTGACCTATGAGTTATTGAACAGTTAAATATATGATGCCCCCAACCCCTGTTTATTTTTTTCTATGGACAACAACACTCACTATGGAGTGCGTGGGTATTTGCAATATGGCTTATTCATGCATAAGGAACCAATGACTGATCTGAACTCACAAGGCAGAAAAAATGTCATGTTAATTATTTTAATTAGCCATTCTATTAGGCAAGTGTTGTTGTAATTGCCTTGTATTATATGTCCGACAGATGGCTTCTTGCAATTGACAGTTGTTCTTCTAAATAAAATAAGGAATTACACTTTGGTTAACTAATGCACTACTAAATGACAGTGAAGGCGACAAAGGAGCAGTTGGGCTATTATATGCATTATATGGTAGGCTTATGGTAAATGCCATATGTCTTTGTTTTTCATGGCCAACTGACAAATTAATTGACAGAGAGCTTTTATTTCCTTACTCCCTAGTGTGGGAACTAAATTTAAGATAAAAATCAAAACAAAACCAGAGTTGAATTAATGTTAATGAAAGGCGCAGACAGTGTAAAGGAAAAGAAGAAAGACAGAGAAGTCAAGGCTTGAATCTCCTTTTTGTTTTTCTTTTCATAATAAATACAAAGGAATGCTTATTATATGTGCCAATTTTATGGAAATAAAATATGTAGTTACTTGTTTCTTACATGGTTGCCATAGAAGCGATAATTTGGATGTCATTCCTCAATCAAAAACAATATATTGTATTCAACTAAAGTTGTGTCAAATAATATTTGTTATTCATTATAATTTTTATTTAAATTTATGCCTACATGGATGGGTTAGTCACACTAAAATTTTCCTTGCAGTGCTAAATCGTATCCACTTGCTATACGAACACAGTGGTGCAATTTTGTATTGTTTTAATGCACCTTTCTTGACTTCTTCTCATAATTTCCTCTCATAATACAGGAGCTTGTATAAACCATTGCTTGCAAATTTCCCACTTGGGGGACTAATAAAGGTTTATCTTATCTTATCTCTTTTCCAACCTGGGCCCATCCCAAAATATCCCACCCAATCCTCTGTAGTTTCTCCTAAATAGCAATGAGATTGAATGGAGATAAAAGGTCTCCTGACCTTTTGCATGTGAAGACTGTAATTATTGTTAAAAAGGATAAAACACCATGAAGATCAGGGAGTTGTCTATGGGAGAAAAGCAAGCCATTTTGAAGCGGAGGAAAGAGTGAACCTATCAGAGCCAATCTATCAGGCATAGCCATTACAACAATTTGGAATGTCCAGAAAAAGAAAGAAACCATTGGTGTACTAACAACTGGACATCAAACAGGTTTGCCATGGAAAACAACAGCAGTTGATGACAGAAACTTTGTGAGAGCTTATAAGAAGTTGAAGAACCGCAAAAAAAACAAACTGCAAAATGCAAACTACTCATCAGCAGTAAGAATTGGAAGGCCAGATAGGAATTTGCAATGGAGGAATACAGAGATGAACCATAAAACATCTGGAACCAAGATTAACCTTCACCAAAGTTATGGAAAGGCCAACAAAGGATCTTCTCTTGATCCAAAACACACGAGCTCATGGGTCAAGCATGGTGGAGGTAGTGTCATGGCTTGCGCTTGCATGGCTGCTTCTGGAATTGGCTCACAAATTTTTATTGATGAAGTAACTTATGATGGTAGCAGCAGAATTAATTCAGAAGTCTACAGAAACAGTTTACCAGCCAATTTACAGAGAAGTGCATGCAATCTATTTGAGAGGAATGTCAGCATGCATCAAAACACACTGCTGACACAACAAAGGATTTCATCAGGGGAATAAAGTGGAAAGTTTTAGACTGGCCGAGTCAATCACCAGACCGTTACCAAATTAAGCATGCATTTCACCTCCTGAAAAGGTGACTGGAGGGAGGAAGTACCCAAAACAAACAACAGCTAAAACAGGCCTGGAAAAACATCACAAAAGAAGAATGTAACAGTTAGGTAAAGGCATTGGGTCAATAGTTTACAACAAAACTGTTGTGCACTGGTGCATTAAGATATGCAACAAATCATTAAATGTTATTTACTTTAAATACTTTTATTCAATGAAACATTCATGCCAAGTTAACACATCTAGATTTAAATATCAGGAAATGAAATTCTGATCTATCATCTCATTCTTCTTTTGACCTCAAACTCAAATGTTTTCAGGGAATAGAAAAAAAAAAGAAAAGAAAAAAAGAATTGGCCTTGCCAATCCAATATTTTCAAATGAGACATATTGTACTGTACACATTACAGCAGACGATGTATTGTACACATTAAATTATTTAATTATTCATTTTTAGGTGAGACATTTGAATCCAGTAATGTTACACTAATATGCAAATCAAGTATTTAAATCGAGCATTTAAAATACATTTTGAAAACAGCTTTTCAATTTTTACTCTGCTGATGGCAAAATCCCTTTAGGAATTTTATTTAATAAAAGTTAATACCTACATGAAATACAAGCAAGATTCATGAAGGGATACATTTAGGCAAATTAAATTTCCTCTGGGATTGCACAGTTAAGATCAACTGGTGAAGAAAGTGTTCATTGTAATGTTATCTTTTAATGCCAAATTGTGATAAACTCAGACCTGGTACTCAGTCAGGCTGGACATTTTGCTTTTTTCCAAACTCAGACCTGCATTAGCAAAGTGAGGACCATCTGGCCTCCACAAACAGTGGTTTAGAGCAGTGGTTCTCAACTGGTTTTGTTTCAGAACCCAAATTCTACATTGGACATCATGTCATGACCCAATGTTAAAATTTTTCTTTTTGGAAGTAAATGAAGAAATGTGTATTAATGTTCCATATGGATATTATTAATTCAAATATTAATTATCCATTGCATAGCCCTAATAGAATTGAATCATAATCATATACTACCTCAGATAACAAGAAATATCAACTTACACATTCCTCAAAAATATGTTACAATGGAAAATATCAGTTTATTAAATGCAATGCATATGTATAATAAAGTGCAAAATTAATTATTCACAACATCTATATGAAAATGGGTCAATATAAATGGACCACTATATAAATGCATAATGTGCAATATACCTTGCCTGAAAAATAAAACAATCACTGAGCCAAATATTAAATTATAAAGTCTACAATCAATAAGAAAAATGCCCTTTTTTGCATTTTGCAATGTGATGAGTGAGTCTACGTGATGATGGAAGTCATCTTTGATCGTTCTTTTTGGGACATGTCCAGATCTCGTTCTGTTCTTTTGAAAAATTCAACAGGCTTGTCTTTATGGCTTAAGTGTTTTGTCTCTAATTGCCCTTTGAATTTCTAAGGTTTCATACTTTTCATAGTCTATAATTTACAGCACAATACACACTGTGATCTGCACAAACCAGGCTTGTCTTCTGTGCAAGTAGAACCATATTTTATGTAATCTTGAGTATTTTCTTTCCATTCTTCTTGAGTAAGAGGGAAATGCATTCAATTTATCTGTAAGCACCAATTGTTTACAGATGAATTAGCATCAGAATTTGACTGGATGAGAACATGACATGACTGATTTTTTTTTATTATTGGCTATAACAACAGTTATGGGGACAGTTCCCCTTTTTTTATTTATTTATTTATTTATTTTTACTTAATCTTACTTTGATTGATTTGATTTATTGTCATATTTTTTCTATAGTTTCTATGGTTTTCCATTTTGTTATGTTTTATCATTTGTATGCATCAACAGTTTTGCTTTTCTTTCCAGCAGTCTGCAACCAAACCATGGGTCGCGACCCACCAGTTAAGAACAACTAGTTCAGATACTTATAATAGATTGTGTTCCACCCTGTCAGCCAAGAACAGCAATCTGCACCTACACAATCTCACTCAAACTGGACAAATGAAAATTGAAAGAAAAAAAAAAATGGTGATCTTTAATTGTGATTCTATGAGCTTGTGCCTAATGTTGCCTCTAATACCTCTTCTTGCCTGTCAGGAGTGGAATCCTATGAAAACTTCTGCTGTTGTAGCTCATCCACCTCAGGGTTTGACATGTAGTGCATCCTGAGATGCTTTTCTGCTCACCACAGCTGCACAGAGTCATTATTTGAGTTTCCGCATCCATCCAGTCAGCTTAAACCAGTTGGGCTTTTTCCTCTGACCTCTATCTTCGACAGCGCCAACAAAATTGCTGCTCACTGGAGGTTTTTGTACCATTCCATGTAAACTCTATTCTGATGTTTGAAATTAGTATTTACAGAAGCTCTTGACCTATGTCTGCATGATTTTATGCTGCTGCCATATGATTGGCAGTTTAATTCATTTGTTGTTTTAATAAAGAACCTGCATCAGATCTGTCACAAATTCGCCCTTTCAACACTCTATACTTTATTTATATGCTTCTGTTCATTTCTCCTGACTTCAAGTCATGTGCTTCTGTTTGGTTTACCATGTGCATTTGTTTATGATCTAGTCTCTGCCCTGTCCTGTCACTGGTTGATTACCCTACTGTGTTCACCTGTTCTGTGTTAAGCCTTTAATTAGTTTGTCTATGCCATTTTGTTTCTGTCCCTTATTGCAATGACTCATCATTTTACATTAAGCCATAGTTTCTTAAGATTTAATTGCTGTTCATTGTATTTGGCCCATGCCTGTTTATTTAAACCTTCACCCCATCCATATTTTGTGACCACACTTCCTGGATCCATATAATAACGAGCACATCGATTTCATGCTCATGCATCCTGCCTCCTATACATTACCATATGTTATGATATTTGGTCCAGATGCATAAAGCCATATTCACTACAAACAAAACGGCTAATAAGGGACACTTAAAAAAAAAGCATTAGGATGGTGAAGAAGATTCCTTGAAGGAAGTAAAAAAAATGACAGAATGTTAAAAATGGTACTGGAACACTGACTTTGTATCAACATTTTAGTGTTAAACTTCCCTAGAGAGCTGTTTCAGTAATGCATTAGTTGCTTCTGAACCTAAAATATATCATGACTTATTGTTATGATTTAATAAGTAGTTATGCACAGTGATTATGAGCCCTTCCACAATATAATAGAGAATGATTTTTCTTCAAATGCAGGCACAGACATTACAGCACACTGGGGACTGATAATCCTACAGTTGTTGCAGACGAAATGGAGAAAGTCATATTTGGAATAAAATGGGTCATTTCCCATAATGCCCCCCCTATGTGGCTGATGCAAAATAAGCTGTTTTTGTTAAGGATTGTGATTGGATGGTAATCATTTGCATTTGCGCAAATGTGAGTTCATGATGCAAGAACCTGCAGGATTGTGGATGTGTGTTTGTGTGAAAGACAGGGAGAAACAACTCTTTGACATGAAGCATTCAGTCCCAACTGCTGTCTCACTAAATTTCTTCCATTATTAATCTGTTTTGCCTCATTTTGCCTTTTAACTTTGATTTTTATTTTGCCTTCTCAGCACCACTTAATGTCTATAGCTCTCACATGGCATTCTATTCCACTCCCCCCCCCCCCCCTTTAATATGAGCCAGAGTGTAACTGCAGCGGCCGTGCGGACGAGTGTGTGTTCGATGCAGAGCTGTACCGCAGTACAGGTAGTGGTGGACGGTGTATTGGCTGTATGGACAACACATCAGGGCAGCATTGCGAGCAGTGCAGAGAAAACTTCTATAGATCGTCTCCACTGCTTGCCTGCAACAACTGCAGCTGTAACACTATGGGTGAGATGCGGACATGCAAACACATATTAACACAGTGAAATGGTGAATATGGATAAGGATGGATAAAAGATTAAGAATATTTGAAATGAGAAAGTGGGCAATATTTTTATGCATGCCTACATCTAAACAAAAAGATGACCTTAAAGGAAGAATCCACATAAATGTCTGGATATCAATATTTTAATGAATATGTTATCATTAGTGGCATCCAACACGATATTGTTTGTTTAAACATCTTTTATTAGCATGCTAGTTTCCCCACAATGCTGTTTGTCTACCCATTGATTCTTGTACCAGTGGAAATGAGCCCTTGCTTCATCTCTATTTAGAAAGTGATGCAGCAGAGCTTTAGTCCTTTAGTATGTCCAGCTCTCTATATGCTTAAAGAAATCAGGTACCAAACCATCAGCTATCACGCTAATACCAGCATCACCGGCATCACGCTCGTCATCTCATAGATTGCCACCTAGCTGAGCCATGTCTCTGCTGTAACTATGTCATATACATTGCTGCATTGCATTTTGGAATTTTCAGTCCAGAAATTGCTCCACTGCATTCACTCCATTGAACAAAGCTGATGGTGAGTGAGAAAATAGGCACTTATTTTGGTTTGTTTTTTTTTTTTTTTGGAGCTTTGTTTTTTGTGGGCAAGCTTCTCACATCAGCTTGGATCACTGAAAATATCTGTAACTGCACTAGTAATGTACCTGTGTGATGTCAGTGCAGCATAAGAATACTTAATAAGAATACTTAATACTTAAAATAAGTAAAAGAATACAGAAAATACAACATCCAGAAGCACTAAAGATTTCAGAAATGTTTCATTTGAAACATATTTAATATGTTGTATTTTTCCTTTAACCTTATTAACTTAAAGGACATGTTTTGTCTGTTGAAGTTTTTGAAAAGAAGCAGACTTTACTTGAAAAATGTCACTATGTTCCCATAAGACTAAATGTAAAAGCCTGAATTGGAACGTTTCATCCTCACAAAACACACACACGCATGCACACGTTCTCACAGGATTAGGCATCCACTGGCCTATATGTCACTGTTACTAAATATTTGCATGCCTGTAGCTTATTCTGACCTTAACCTTTTAGGAACTCCTGGTTCTTACCTTTGTTTTTCCCTAACTTTTTTTTTCTCTAGAAAAAGCTGTGTTCTGTGTAAAACAAACATGAGTTATTATGGGTACCAACAAAATGACCCTGCAGCAATAAAATATTCATGCTTCCTTTTCATTGTTTGCATTTGATTCAGATAAAGAGAGCAAAACACACATTAGCCCCCACAGAGTTCAGAGGATTTTCTTTTAACCTCTGCTGTAAGCGGTGACTGAATAGCAATAACATTCAATCCCAAGACAATCAATCCAAAACACATCTAGGTCCCATCAACACTTTATAAATAAGTAATTAGTACCTGATCCCTGTATACTACACTACACTATACTGTTTTTCATTCATTGAGCACCTTTTTTGATGAAAATGTATTAAAATAGTTATTAAAAAAGATCTCTGCTACTGAGTTAGGCTACAGGGTATATGCTGTAAATAAAATGCAGATATAAAATTTTGAAAATGTACATGTTGTTGAGTCAATAATCCCATTATAGCTGTGGAGGCAGATGTCTATAAATAATTTTGAAAAACTACTTCTCTCCCTCTCTCTCTCTCTTTCTCTCTCTCTCTCTCTCTCTATCCTTTTTTCTAGGCTCTGTGAGTCTGCAGTGTGATGAGGAAGGCGTGTGTCTCTGCAGGCCGACTGTGATGGGGGTAAAGTGTGACATCTGCGGACCTGGCTTCCACTCCCTCGGACCAGGGGGCTGCAGGTAATGACACTGCTAATAAGCCAATGCTACTCTATTACTCGTATTTAACATCTATGGTCACGTTTAGCCAAACCCTCTAATGGAAGTACACTACATGAGGCATTTCCTCATTCTTATTTTTAGTATTAACCATATTGAAATCGAATACTTTTACTCGCTTACATTTCATTTTGTTCTTTAGCACTCATTCAAAATCTCAAATACCATGAAATATTTCCCAGTTTCCCTCTTACCCAGCGTTGTGTTTGGCTTTTTTTAATGTATTTATGACATCCAGTCAATTTCTAATGAAATTGCACATTTAACTGTGCTAATTAGTCTTTGAGCAACAGCTGGCACCACACTTCACCTGAGACCTATTGCTTTTTTATTACAACTGCTGCAAGAGTTAAGCTTGCGTAACACTGACAATAGGCAAAGAGAAAAGAGAAAAAATGTTTTGTTTTTCTAGAGATTGACATATACTTGGCGTATAACTACACCGTTTCTATGTGGCTTTGAAGTTAGACTGTGCCCATCATCCATGTCAGTGTCCTTTCCTGAATCACTCTTTTATTTTTGACTCTGCATCACTGATATTGTGGTACCTTTGCCAAATTTTCTCATCTTCAGCCTCTTTCTACTAGTCACTTGAAGGGTCAGTCTCTGCAGCAGTAGAACACTGAAAAACTAACTTTTCTTCAAAATAGATATCATTGTAAATAAAACATTGACTATAAAAAACATTTCCACATCACATTTTTAACTTTCTTTCTGCAGCACCTTCAAACCCAGCCCTTCACATGTGTTATCTTTCCTAAGTCACTGAATCTCCTTAAATCTGATTCTTAAGGTCCCATTCTGTTAATGTTCTTGTGAGCATATATACTAAACTTGCCAACTATCCACACATTGAAGCACCATAAGCAATCACAGTTAGTAAACACACCAGAAGATCCAATTCTCATGACTAAAATTATATATGAAGACTGATCTTGGTTGTTGATAATCAAAGTGGATTTATTATTGAAGCATCCATACCCATAGTTATTATATGGAGTCCAGGAATGATGGTCAGGAAGCATACCAGGACTCAAAGTACAGGCAGTGACAGTTATCACAGGCATATCCAAATTGTTAGGTCAAATACCAGAACATGAACTATAATGCAATGCAATGAAACTTCACTAACACAGAGCAGGTGCACACACTAGAGGAACAAAGCAATAACAAGGCAGACATGGAGACAGGGCCAAAACAAAAGGCATTTGGTGCATGCAGAAATAAACACACATGCCATGTTACTAACCATACTGCATGCTGAGGTGGGAGTTCGTGACAGAATTAAAGACAGACGAAACATGGAAAAGAATGTCTAGACAGCAAGAATGAAGGAGTCCAGAGACATGTCACACACTGTGAAAGAAAGGATTGGAAGAGACTGAAAGCTGATTGCTTCAGGTTGTTACCATGATGCCCCCAGGTTGACTCCAGCTATAGCTGTATAAAACACGTCCCACTGGTCGGCGACCCCGGGGCAGACTGAGGACCTGCTGGAGAGATTAAATCTCATAGTTGGTTTACGAATGTCTGGGGATCCCATGGAAAGAGCTGGAATGTGTGGCCAAGGATAAAGATATCTGGGCTGACCTTCTCAGCCTGTTGATACCAGGAAAAGTGGAAGGAAAATGAATGAGTCAATGAATCAGTGAAAGTCTATTGCCACATACCATGGAAATAAGTCAATGGATAGGCTAATACATATATTACTTTCTCTACGTGTTATTTCCAAGACCAAGTGTAAATATTTATTTAAAAATAAATAAAAATATTTATTTTGCCTAAGATGAAATTGCTTTTCTCATAGCATGGTGATGCAATGTTTAGCACTGTTGCATCAGAGCAAGAAGGTTCTGGGTTCGAACCTGCCGTGGGTATATCTATGTGGAGTTGTACATGTTCTCCCCATGCCTGTGTGGGTGCTCTGGGTTCTGCTGATATTTGCTCACAGGTGTGAATGTCTCACTTAACCCTGTGATAGACTGGTGACCTGTCCAGGATGTACCCAGCCTCACCCAACCTGTCCACATTGACCCCACATAGAAGTAGAAATGAAAATGAAGAAGAAATTGTTTTCCCAAACAAAAAGTTTTCATTTAAAACTTATAAGGAGCAGTGAGGAGCTCTGCTTATTTGGGAAGCCTCCTGGGTGAAATTCCCTCAGGAAGGTGGGTGAGAACTATGCCAAGAATGTGCGAATACTTTTACCAATTTAAATAGTCTTATGAATAGTAAATAGCTTTAGCATGTTTTTTGGTCATTGAATAAATCCATGTTTTAATATCTTCATTACCATTTTAAAATAGCATAAGCAGAAGTTTTCACTTTTTTCAATAGTAGTGTTTTGCATTTTTGGCTATAAAGACACAAATCAAGAATACTACAATGCATGCTCAAATATAAAAATATAGTGAAACACATCAAGGATTTCAAATACGAGCAGCCATGCTCTCTCTCTATCCCTCTCTCTCTCGCTCTCACTCTCTCGCTCGCTCTGTCTCTCTCTTTCTCTTCTTCCCTTGTGGCCCATGTGAGTCAGTATGCTGTGGTGTGAATTAGCTGGTTCGGTGGAGCAGAGCAGAATAGACCAAAATTGACGAATAGAAGAGAGGAGAGAGAGGCTGAAAGAGGGAGAGGAGAATGCAGAGAGAAAAGGTAAACCAGGCTGGGAGAATTGAGAGAGAGAGAGAGGGAGAGAGAGGCAGCATGTGTGTGATAATTGAATTATAAGTAATAGAGAGCTCATTAAAACACAGATGCTAGATTAAAATGATAATCAGAAGGCTTTGTTTGAGTGACACTACACTCACACATGATGGCTCAAAAGGCACTACATACATATGATAGGTTTTTAATATTATTTATATACTGAGCACCCTTTAGTTTAGTACCATTTACCATTTAGTACCCTTAAATCCAGCAGTAAAGTTTGACAAATTTAAATCCAGCTCAGCATTCAGTACAGTATTAATGAATAGATAAATAAATAAATAAATAAATAAGATAAACCAAACAAATAAACAAATATACCCGAAATGTAAAAGTAAACTGAACATGATTGCATATAGTTAGTAAAGAAGTAAGTATAATAATTAAGAACACTTAAATACTATTTTCTGATAATGGAGGGGCCAGTTAAATAGATAATGGTATAAATACTCCGATTATTATACCTCTTCACCTCCTTTTGTTGAAATTTATTCACTTAAGTACTGAAACTCAAAATTAAATTTGCAAAAACCTGTCACAAATTCATGCATGTACAATATTTTTTAATGATTTTTAATGAGATTTTTGATGGCCAAACCAGCATAGGGGTAGTAAAACTGATGGACTATGCTCCCTATTTGGTGTGGAGGGAAAACTTGTGTGAAAATTGTATTATTAGATGTGAGAATCTATACCACTGAACAGTACATGCAATTCAGTATTTGTGCATGTGTATGATTCTGATACCATATCTGGGCAGCATGTTAGGAGATAGTGTGTAGTGCAAGCCTTTATTTAGGTTGTTTTTTTGTGTTTGTTTGTAGACTGTGTGAGTGTGATGAAAGAGGCAGCGTAGGCGTGTGCTCAGCTGGAGATGGAAGGTGCCACTGCAAATCTAATGTAGAAGGACACTCATGTGACAGGTGACCTTTACACACAGCCACAACGCAAACATGCTAAGAGAGTGAATGTATAGAGCAATAATAAAGTTTGATTTACCATCAACTGTTTATTTCTTTAGCTATTGAACACTAATTCAGGCAACAATGCTAAACAAGAAAGCATCATTTTCAGATACAAGTAAAACTATTTTTATTTTTACGGATATGTGTGACGTATTTTTACTCACCTACTCTATATATGGCATCAAGCAAATAGTGTGCACACACAATATATACATTTTAAATTATGTATATATATTAAAATATGTAAATAAAAATGTATTTGTTTGTTCATCATTCATTTGTTTGTTTATATACTAAATAAATACAGTCATTGGTAGTGGACATGCATGTATTTTTGCAGCATTTGATGTGATGGTGTGTGTGTATGTGTGTGTGTGTGTGTGTGTGTGTGTGTGTGTGTGTGTGTGTGTGTGTGTGTGTGTGTGTGTG
>JAQQZR010000878.1:0-12716 GCA_030068235.1 Notoglanidium macrostoma | reverse complement strand
TGTGTGTGTGTGTGTGTGTGTGTGTGTGTGTGTGTGTGTGTGTGTGTGTGTGTGTGTGTGTGTGCGCGTGTGTATGTGTTTGGCCGATCTCTGTGTAGGATACCTTCAGATTTATGTTGCTCTGTGTACATTTGTGACTAACTGCCTTCAGGGGTGTGGCGTCCGTGATGCACAGTGATGGATAGCTCTGATTTGTGCCCAGTATTCCTGGGATAGGCTCCAGATCCACCGTGACCCAGACCATAATAAAGTGGGTATTGAAGATGAATGAACAAATCTGTGTCTGTGTTTTTGTATAATATGTGTTTGGGGTGTGTTTAACGTTCAACTCCGCCTTTAAAAAAAAAGCAGTCACGGGAGTGGAAGTGGGAGCAGGCTGCCACATGAAGCTTGTGGGACAAAAAAATGCAGTGCATACAACCAACTACATACAATAGAAAATACTGTACAAGCAGATACAAGCAAAAATATGAACTGCAGGAGTGGGTGGAAATAGGATTTAAAAAACAGTCCTGCACACAAACCAAGCTGCCTAATAGAAATCTATTATAAAACAACAGTCTCTGAGAGATATAGCAACAGGACAATAACTTCCACATCCACCGGAGTACATTAACACTCCTCTGAAAATGAATACCTAATACTGATGTCTGTTATCAGTTTACAGTCCCTGAGATATAGCAGTAGTAATATAGCACAATGGTTTAATGACTGGATGTGGACTTTAGTGTGTGTTGAGTTGTTGAGAAGCGCTGTCACTCAGGGGCAAAAATTATTTGCTGTACACACTGCAACTGGCAACTTGGTGATGTCATCGTGCCATCACCATGGCACTAAGGCAGCAGTGTCATATAAGAGCTATGATAAACTTGAGTGCCTGACTCAGGAGTCATTTTAGTCATGAGTGGGTCACGGAAGTAATTTTGCTTACTAAGATTCCACTTTTTCATCATGATGTGTGCAGCTTACTTTTTAAAGGATGTGTGAAGTCAGCTTCAATGCTCTTGAGAAACTCCAAATTTCCAAATAATAATAGTGACTTGGTGAAATTGGGATTTTTTTTAACACGGAGGTCAGAAAGCCATAGCTGTAATGTGATAACAGTTGACCACTGGTACCACTGCAGATAATGACCCCAATTGTTACTGTAACTTACATTTTCTTTAATGCTTGTAGGGCACGAAGTGTTCCCAAGATCCAGATCCAATGCAAAAACTTATGAATGAATGAATGCCACTATGAAACAAAACATAAGTATTAACAGCTAAATGTCATTGCCATTTAGTGATATTAGCCACTCATCCAGACCTTTACAAGGTCCACTATGAGGGATTTTAAAAGAAAGGGAGAATATGTTCCATAATATACAGTACTGATGGATTTCATAAGTATGTCCTTATTAGTGTATAATTAGCCGGGAGCGGGTCCACCTCTACGGAGCCGCCATGTTGCGCCGCTACAGTAGCCCGGAACGGACAAACCTCTAGAGAGCGCCTTCCACGTTTCACGTTTTTACAATCCGGAACAGTTTTTTGAATCCGGAAGGAAGCACCGGAAGGTCGAAGAAGAAAGGAAGACGAGGAAGAAGAAAGAAGAGGAATCTGGAGCTGGAGAACAAGTTTGAGAAGCCATATTTTTGAAAAATGGAGGATCATACTTAGCACAGAGAAAGCAAAGGAGTGTGAATGTAAGTACTTATAGGAATTAGTAAGGAATTAGCCTCCCTGAAAATACAGACAGTGCTTTGTATATTTTCATTTAATTTTTAATCATCTGCGATACGTAGAAAGGTGCATGAGGTAAGATTAAGGTATGATAAGGTAGGTGACTATTCAACATTTTTTCGGGATATACTTCTCTGTGTGGACTCGCATTGAGGTACAGGCGAACGTGACCCTTTCCAACATGGCGGACGCGTTGACGTGGCTACCGCCGACGGATAGGGCGGCTTCCGTCTTGCACGGCATTGTGGGATATGCAGTCTTGGGCAGAACGGGATTTTCCGCAGGAGGAGCATAATGATACGGCGCTGCATTTCCGTTCACACTGAGCCGAACAGCCAGAATCACTCAGGAACCGTGTGACACGGAGGCGAAACGCGCGAGCCCGTGAATGGAGTGTGTTATCCGGTAAGACGCGCTGCACTGAACACAAGTGTTTAACTCCGGCACGTGCTGTCCGATTGAGTGCGTGCGCACGTGTGAGTGTTTAATCTGCTCTTTTTTTATTACGTCGCGTGTTGTTTGTTATATATATATATTTATGCAGTTTTTGGTGACTAGTTTGATCACGTGCGTAGTGGCAAGATGAATACTTAATTAATGCAAATAATGAATATGAATTAATTTATTAAGACTAATTATAATGAACAGAGAGAGAGAGAGAGAGAGAGAGAGAGTGCGAGAACGCACACTGATGTTAGGAAAACACGGTTATTTCATAAATCAGATTGCTCAAGCTGTCATTTCCGTTGTACAGTGTCAAGTGTGTGCGCGTGCGTGTGTGCGCGCGCGTGTACCTATGCACTTATATACGGTATATTAACAATGACATTTTGCAACGTTACACGCAAACGACGTGTTATTTAACAAAGAACAAATGCATATTCGTTGATATGGTGAAGTTTTTTGTTAAAATTTGTGGAAGGAGTCTCTAGTGTCCAGTTCTTCTCCAGACAAGCTGCGTATCATATTTTTCTTTTAAACCAAAACAGAGCCTGGAGAGAGAACGCCTGTTCCGAACCATCTTGGTTTGAGGACGTTCTGCAACATTACATGTAACCATAAATGGATAAAAAGTACAAACAAATAAAAAATTGCTACATCAGCACACCACTCAGTACAGTACGCAGCACTCCAGTCCTGGGGCTACAGATTAGTTTATATTGAATATTAAATAAATATATACACATTTTCATACATATTTAATGCTTGATATTGATTTGGATCATTTTTTTTTTTTTATCAAAACATAAGTGTAGGAGCAGAGTGACCCCTTCATGTTCAGTGTGCAGCCAGAAGGAAGAAATATTTCCACTTTAACCTATTTGAATGTAAAGCTCCTGCCACCAAACAAACAAATAAACAACCCTCTGGATTTATTGTAATTTATAATTACAGCATTCACAGTGTAACAAAAATATTCTTGAATGGATTCGCTGTTCCTTAAATTCTGCATGTAATGAGTGTTGTATATGTTTAGAGTTGTTGTTGTTGTGTGTGTGTGTGTGTGTGTGTGTGTATATATGTGTGTTTAGTACACACTGTGTAATTGCCTCTAAGATTGAGCAGCTTATTGATCAGGCACAGAAATTGATTAATCAGTGTGTGTGTGTGTGTGTGTGTGTGTCTGTCTGTGTGCACCACAAACAAGTGGCCTCCTAAGTGCTCCAGTCTGACTTGAATCAATTAAGTGTCCTTGTAGCTTTTGCATAATTGGCATTCCAGATTTCCCATAATGCTTTTCAATAAAATTAAATCACACCATAATGTAGAATTTTGTGCGAGTGTGTGTGTTCTTCACGTCCTCCTTTCATCTTGGCTCACTCTCTGCATCTTCACGTCCTCATTTTTATTCCATTCACCTTCACCCCCTCTATCACTTCTTCTTTACATTCTTATTCCCTCCATCATCACTTTTTCCATCTTTCCATCACTTCCTCATTTGCTACATCCTTTACTCACTGACCACCACCATGTGAGCAGTTTCGTGTGTCTGTGTGTGAATGATGCATGCTGCTGTGGCGACACAGGGGACCCATCGCTCTTATCCTCTCAGTGGATCTTCCATTACTGTCTGGTGCACACACACACACACACACACACACACACACACACACACACACAGATTTCCCTGTCTCCCTTATTAAATCATCCATACCTCAATGAACCCTGATCCTCTATTACCTCTCTCTCTCTCTCTCTCTCTCTCTCTCTCTCTCTCTCTCCCCAGGATGTTCATCTCAGCCCTCATCTTCCTCTGCTTGATGTGGGGGATTCATGCCACCCTGTCAGAAGCCCCTCCCACTAGTGAATCAGGTAAGAGCTTTGATAAGTTAGACATAGGACTGAGTGATATATCGATAAATAATCGCAATATGAGCGTTCGTATCGTCAGCCAGCTGTATATCGTAAGTATCGTGTTTCAGCAGAAATATCAAATCTCCTGAAATGAACAGTTAGCTGCAGTGTTTTTACCCCCCATGAATATATCAATGAAAAGTCTGTGTAACTTAGCATTATATGTAGGATTAGCTTAAAAACGATTTAGAACTAACTTGGGTCACGTGTGGGGGGAAAAAAAGGCTTTATTAACACAAAACTGGAGCAAGCAGCAGAAATAAACATACGTAAAACAAGGGCAAAAAAACGTGAGCAAAAGCAAAGCAAATATGTTGAGTTGAGTTCCGGAGCAAAGAGCAGAAACGCAGCACACGAGCGCAGCGCTGGAGCTCATAAACAAACATCCTGTGTTGGAGCAGCGCGTGTTTATGACGGGTGTACCACAAGCCCGGACGTGCTGCAGGCGTGACCGAGAGCGCGTCTGCGCGTCTGCATGTTCTTTAGTCTCTGAACGTTATTTTCATAGCATGATATATGGTGATAAATATCGTTATCATGAAAATGTCAGGAAATTTCATAATATAATATTAGGTCACATCGCTCCGCCCTAATGTAAACCAAAATTAACCTTATGAAATCTGAACATCTCACTTGGGAGTAAAAATTAACCTTGAAGTTTGACAGAAACAGCAATTTGATTTATATCGTGATATATATAGACATCAACTGAAAAAAATTATAGTGATAAGATTTTTTCCCATATCGCCCGGCCCTAGTTAGTCATAAATGTGGCTCCTCCCTCTCGCCATCCTGTTACCATCATTAAATTTGGATCACACTCTCTGTTCTCTACAACGGCTAAATAAAAACCATCATTATTCCACTCTGGACATGTTCCACACCTCACCATCTAATCACTAGAAAGGCTAAATAAATACCATCACATTTACACTCTGGACAGATCCCAAACCACAGCTTCTAATCACTACAATGGGTAAATAAAGACCGTCATTATTCCACTCTGGACGTATCCCAAACAACACTATCTATTCATTCCAAAGGCTAAATAAATATCATCATTATTCTATTCTTCACGCATCCCAAACACCAAATAAGTGTCCGGTTATTAGAATTTGGTTGTGTCATATGACATATTATGCATGTCGGTTCTGGTGCTATCAGTCAGCGTGCTTTCTTTTTTTTAATGGGTTGTGCGGATTGGGGCCTCTGATGTTCAATCAGTGCATTTGTATTAGATGTACAATTGATAGAATACTGATAAACACAATGTGAACTGCACATTCCCAAGATGCACATCATGAAATTTGTGCATTGTGATGGATCGTGTCGCATTGTATCGTTACACCACTATTACACACCATCTTTATTTCATTCTCGTGGTGTCCCAAACCACACTTCCTGTTGTGTCCCAAACCATTCTCCTTATCCACCACAAAAGGCTAAATAAACACCATCATTATTCAACTCTGGACATGCCCCAAACCACACTTGTGCACTACAAAGGCTGAACATATACCATCACTTTTCCAGTGTGGAACTGTTCCAAACCACAAACTATACTAATATTAAACAAATACTCAGATTATTCCACCGTGGACTTTTTTTTTATTATTTTTCCACATTAATGAACCATTCTTGTGTTTTTCACTAATTCAGAGGTTACAATCTTCTCTGAGCGCTGAGTTTAGGAGTTTAATATGATCGAAACCCATGGACTTGTTGTTAGCAGTCAATGCTACGTGCAACTGCAGTGTTATTTTAGACAACGGTGTGTGTTCTTGTATCAGTTGGACCCTGTGTGATTTTTTTATTTTTTTATTTTTAATTTTTTCAAATTGAAGAATTTGCTTCATATCCCTTTTCCTGTGGTTAAAAAGAGGACAATGGGGCTGTTGCAGTTTAATAAAATGAGACGTCTTGCTAACAGCGGTCCAACAGATGTGATGAGATCGGTGGACCTCATCTTTCTAAAGTGCTTTGATATTTGTAATGACCATTCTTTCAAAAGAACAATCTGCTAATGCTGCTGAATAAACAGTTAGAGACTATTGATATAAACACAGATATACAGGACGAGCCAAAGTGTTTCTTAAACTATGAGCAAATAATTGAGTTCTGACATTAGGGTAGTAATGTTAGTGGTGGAGGACAGCAAAGCAGATAAAGACTACAGCTATTGGATTTGGTATCTTGCCCCAACCAATACGTCAGGATACTTTGGCTATCGGTTGGCCAGTTATATGACTGGGAAGTGAGGCAATCCCACACCGCCACACTTTTTTAGCTGCTAAATCACGGACATTTCCTATTCCAAATGAAAAATGACACAATCTTCTCTGTTTGGAAAATTCTTGGGAAATAAAAAGAGGGCTAGACTGAAAAAGATTGGAATTGATTTTGCCAGCCAACAGTATTGGCTTAGTAGACCACTGTACAAAATCTTGCTGAGTGTATTCATACAGTCATTGCCTTCAGAAAGCATTTTATCGATAATCCAAGAAATGCTAGGAATGAAGTAGGATGGGATTGCATTCCACACACTTTTTTTGGAGGAAACATGTAGGAAAATCCCACTGCCACACAGAGGACAGATCAACCTCGGGACTCTGGAGATCTGAGGAAACAACCCTACCTGCTCTACCACCCCATCTAGTTCATGTCCATTCACTTAGCAAGAGAAAGCAAGGAATATGGTGTGAGAGTAACTAATTACAAGATAAAAAGTGTTGTGTTTAAAGAAAGTTGACTGGTGGTCTTATTAAGTGGCTGAATGTCACTCTTCTCGATATTCAGGTTATAGCTGAAAATGATACCCAACTGATTAATGGTATTGCAAATATATGGTTGGAAATTAAGAGGATCAGAGACGTGTAAAAAATGGATCATCTGCATAACCACCCAGTAAAAACTGTTCTACAGAAATTCAGGTGTGTGTAGTGCATCCGGTGGTTAATTACATAAGGCATCGAGGTGCATCTCGCCCCCAAGAAGTGCTTTAACTTTATAGATGCTAAAACTTTAGTATCTCTAAAGTCAATACAGAACTTTTTTTCCTATTCCAAATAGCTTAATAGCAGACATTAAATTTGTTTGTCCCAAGTGCCAGGGCTACTGATTTGTCCACCCCAGACTTAACTTTACACTAATATATAATTTTATTTTTAATCATCAATGCTTTTATTTGAAATCAGCAGGAAGATTTGTGTTATCAGTCTTCTTGCACACAATGTGGTACAAGGTTCGCTTGCAGATCAAACAGGGCTGCAGAGGACGCCATCGCCTTGGCGACACACACTGTCCTCACCCACCTGGAAAAAGGGAATACATACATGAGAATGCTCTTTACTGATTACAGCTCGGCATTCAACAACATCATCCTTTCAAAACTCATCTCCAAGCTTGATGATCTCGGACTGGGGACATCCATGTGCAGATGGAACTTCAGCTTTCTGACAGGCAGGCCCCAGGTGGTGAAAACTGGCCACCACACTTCCTCCTCGCTGATCCTGAACACGGGCACACCACAGGGCTGTGCCCTCAGTCCCCTCTTGTACTCCTTGTTCACTCACGACTGTACCACTAAATACAACTTTAACATCATTAAGTTTGTTGACGACATAACCATCATGGGTCTCATTACAGACAATGATGAGACAGCGTATAGAGAGGAGGTGAAGGCATTGGCCAGCTGTTTCCAGGACAACAACCTTCTTCACAATGTCAGTAAAACTAAGGAGATGATGGTGGACTACAGGAGACTGCGGGGGGGGCACTGGGGCACTGGCCCATCTACATCAGCAATGCTGAGGTCGAAAGGGTCAGCGATTTCAAGTTCCTCTGAGTGAACATCTCGGAGGACCAACACATACCGACACTGTGGTCAGGAAAGCTTGTCAGTGGCTCTACTTCCCGAGGAGGATGAAGAAGTTTGGCATGAATCAAACTTCTGCAGGTGCACAGTTGAGAGCTTGCTGACATGCTGCATTGCAGTATGGTATGGGAGCCCCTCTGCCTACAGTCAGAATGGCATGGCAGCATGGACTACAAGACTTAAGTACAGCTTTTATTATCAGGCCATCAGATTCCTTAACACCTGCACCTAAACATCCAAGTGTACTGGTTACCAACATGCCATAAAACTCTCTGTCTGTAATGTCAAATAGTGCTTAACTTGTCACTTTTAACATCCAAAAGTGAAATTATTGTTACCTACAAATGTCACTTTCTCCAATGTGCAGTTATTGTTATTACACACGTCAGTTTCTTCAATGTGCAATACTGGTGTCTGCACTACAGCCCTTATTTATTCATTTTTAATCCCCCCTTTTTCTTATCTTCTAAGTTTTTTTTATTTTTTATTTTTTATTCAGTTGTGTAGGCCTCCATTGCTGAGACTAGTTTATTCTTTCTACTCTCATCCAACGGATTTCGTAGTAATGTTGACCGTTTTAGCATACATATGACAAATAAACTGAACTGAAGTATATACTGTGTCTGTACTTCACTAGAGTGTGCACTACACAATGTTAAATGTTTCTCACATTACTTATTTGCACATTCAAGCTGCCTAAGTAACATTACTACCGAAGAAATAATGCTTTGTCTTTGAATATGGCTATTCCTAAATAAAGGAAACATCTCAAACAGAGGTGATCTACTACCCAAAGATTTGCTCCTTTCAGAGGATAACTTTTGATTAGCTTTTGTAAGAGACAAGTGTGAGCGTTTATAATGAAAGTAGTGTCTGAAGTCACTTGCATTGCACAAAATGGAGATTATGTAGAGATTATACTCTTTTGTGACATCTATTGGAAATAGCCAATGTAAAAAAAAAACATGTATTATTCAGGGAAGACTATAAATTGTCACAATCCCTAAAAAGTACATGTAGTAAACAGACTGGGGTTTATGATGTATAGTAGGCCAACAGCATCTGTTCTTCTGAAACAAAGATGATCTGTGTGTGTATGTGTGTGTGAAGGGAGATACTGAGTGTGCGTTGTATATTTGGCTCTGATGCACAATTGTAAATCAGTTATACTATGTGGGGTTATGTTAGCATGCAGATGTTAGCATAAACCAAAGCAGCAATATAGTGTGTGTGTGTGTGTGTGTGTGTGTGTTTATGCAGATGGTATATGGAAAAATATTATTATACAATTTTTATTGCATAATTGTAAATGCAGTTATTCAAAAAGCCCCATCTGTGTGTGTGTGCGCATGTATGTGTGTGTATTTACACTACTAAAATTTGGACTTTGTAATGTTTTATAGTTCATCCTACATTTTATAGGTTAAATTCTGATTTAAAGTGTATGTGTGTATGTGTAAATAAATGTCAAGGATAAAAGTGTGATGTTGATTTTTTCATAGATATTGCTCATTCTATACTCTGTTTGTGTGTGTGCATTTGTGTGTTTGTAACTATTAAAATAATATTGTTCAGTTTGCTCCGAAAGTATTGGAACAGCATGGCCAATTCTTTTGGTTCTTCTATACACTAAAGACATTTGTATTTAAGATAAAAGTATATGAGATGATGGATCAGAATTTCAGCATTCATATCTTGATATTTACATCTAAATTTGTTAAACTTAGAATGTGGCACCTTTTGTTTGAACCCACCCATTTTTCTTCCATCCATCCATTTTCTGGCACTTGTCTGGGTCATGGGGTCAGCAGTTTAAACAGAGATGCTTAGGGCTCCCTCTTCCCAGTCACCTCCTCCTGCTATTACCAAGCGTTCCTTGGTCTGCTCTGGGGTGAAGTCACCTGAGCTAGGAGGCGTCCAAGAGGCATCCTACCCAGATGAAGAACCACCTCAGATGGCTCTTTTTGATGCAGAGGAGCTTTACTCTGAGCCCCTAATGAATGCCAGATCTCTGTCTCTAAGGGTGAACCCAGGTACCCTTCAGAGAAATTTTATTTTCACCATTTTCATCTGTGATCTTGTTCTTTTGGTCACTACCCACAGCTTGCGGCCATAGGTGAGGGTAGGAATGTAACTTGCCTTTTGCCTCCGCTCTCTCTTCACCATGACAGACTGGTACAACATCTGCATCACTGCAGATGCTGCACCAACCACCCGTTAATCTCCTACTCCCACACCTACACTTGTGAACAAAACCCATGATATGTGAACTCCTCCACTTAAGCCAAGAACTCCTCCCCAACCTAGAGTGGGCAATTCACCATTTTTTTGGCTAAGAACCATGGCCTCATACTTGGAGGTGCTAATTCTCATCCAGGCTGCTTCATGCTTGCCTGCAAACTGTTCCAGTGAAAGCTAGAGGTCAAAAATTGATGAAGCCAACAAGACCACCTCATCTGCAAAAAGCACTGATGTGATCCTGAGCCAATCGGACCAGACACCCTTCAGCCCTTGACTATGACTAAAAATTATTTTCATAAAGGTTATGAACAGAATCAGTGACAAAGGCAGCCCTGGTGGAGTCAAAGGCCCACCAGAAACAAGTCTGACTTGTTGCTGGCAATACAAACTAAGCTCTAGCTCTGGTTATACAGAGCCTGAATGGCTCTGGCACTGGTACCCTATACTCCTGGTGCACCCCCCACAGGACACCCACAGTTGTGTGCTTTTTCCAGGTCCACAAAGCAGGTAAACTGGCTGGGCAAACTCCCATGCACCCTCCAGGACCCTTGTGAGGCTAAAGATTTGGTCCAGTGTTCCACAACCAGGATGACAATGGCATTGTTCCTTCTGAATCTAAAGTTTGACAAATGGACAGACTCCCCTCTCCAGCACTCTGGAATAGGCCTTCCCAATGAGGCTGATGAGTCCTTTCTTAAAATGGGGGGAACACCACCCCAGTCTTCCAGTCCAGAGGCACTGTTCCTGACCTCCACACATGTTGAAGAAACATGTCAGTCAAGACAGTCCAACAACATTCAGAGCCTTAAGGAACTCTGGGCAAATCACATCCACCCCCAGGGCCCTGCCACTGAAATAAAATTTTTTTTTACTACCTCAGTAACCTTAGCCCTAGTGATGTGAGATGCCTACGAGTCCCTCTACTCTTTTAACTCTAGGGAAGGCATATCAATGGGATTCAGGAGATCCTTGAAGTATTCCTTCCACTGCCTGACTATATCTTCAGTTGAGGTCAGCACCACTCCATTCCCACTGTGTACAATATAGGCAAAGCACTGCTTCCCCTTCCTGTCTTATCTGATGGTTTGCCAGAATCTCCTTGCAGCTGACAAAAGTCATGATCCATGGCCTCAACCCTGAACCCCTCCCACACCCAAGTTTTTGTTTCTGTAGCTGATATAGCTGAATTGTGCTTGGCCTGTCACTATCTGACAGCTGCCTTCAGAATCCCACAAGCTAACCAAGCTTGATTGAATCTTTCTTCAGCTTGATGGCTTCTTTTACCACTGGTGTCCACCACCAGGTTTGGGTATTGCCGCTGCAACAGGTACCAACAACCTTATGGTTGGAGCTCTGTATATCTGCCTCAGCAGTGGAGGTGGAAAACTTGGCCCATTAAGACTCCATGCCCCCAGCCTTCCTTGGAGTGCAGTATAAGTTAGGCTGGAGGTGGAAGTTGAAGAACTCCTAGCCCACCCTCACTATTTGCCCTGTTACAAAGTGCACTTATTAACAGCTCGAATACGGGGTTTCATATGGACAAACTGTGAATAGCACAGAAGTCCAATAATAAAACACCACTCAGTTTCTGATTGGACAGGCCGTTCCTCCCAAGTACTCCGTTCCTGGTTTTGCTGTTGTTACTCATGTGAACCTGAAGTCACAGGGAAGAAACCCTCTCGTTCACTGGTGAAAACTCCAAAGTACAAGCACCTACCCAGGTGGTTACAAGTAAACCAACACCTGCCTGATGCCTCCCACCAAGGGTAACTAAGAGTAGAATAGGGTCCAACCCCTCTCCAGGAGATTGGTTTTAGAACCTGAGCGTTGAGGTGAGACCGACTATATCTAGCTGATGGTTCTCAATCTCCTGCACAAGATTAGACTCCTTCTCTACCAGAGAGGTAACATTCTACGTCCCTAAAGCCAGTTTTGACAGCTGTGGTTCGGACTGCCAAGGCCTCTGCCTTTGATTGTTTAAACAGTTAATTGCTCTGAATGTCTGCTCTTAGTTTGAGCCTTGGTTTCACCTGTGAAGACTGCATTTGTTGTTAAATAAGATCACCAGTGTATTTTCATGAATGCTAAGTATCTGCTCATAAAACATGTTTATTCAGTTTTATTACACAGTATAATTATTAGCATAATGTCCCAGCATACAAACCTGGGAAACTATGGAAAGTTTCAAGATGGAATTTTTCCCAGATTTACATCACAGAAGGAAATCCTATCTTAATACAAAGAAAAAAAAAGTCCAAAATACCATGCTGAAATCATTTCAGAAATGCATTTGTGTTTTAGCATGCTAGCAGTGGCATGTTAGGGTACATGGCACATCTGCACATAGGACGGTATTTGAGTACTGTTTGTTAGCATTGGTTCTGCAGAGAGAAAAAAAAAAAAATATATATATATATAGCAATTGAAAATGTGTTCATTCTTGTGTGTGTGTGTGTGCCTGTTTCAGGGATGCAATGTGTGAACTGGGGTGTGTATGAAAGGGAAGAGGTGAGCGTGTATGA
>JAQQZR010000877.1:0-12718 GCA_030068235.1 Notoglanidium macrostoma | reverse complement strand
TAATATAATATAATATAATATATATTCCTAGAGATTAGAATGCATACGTTTATGCTCATACCAGCAGATGTTGTAGAATACTGGGTAGATATTGACTTGTATCGCCCTCTAAAGGGCAGAGAGGTAATTCACTGCTTATCATTCAATAAGTCTTGAAGTCCTGGAGTAGCCACTGTCCAGCACATTTTAATGTTTTCTTTTCTCTAACACATCTATCAACTACTCACCTAATTAATAGCCTTTCCTGAGCTGAAGTGTGTGAGTCTTAGAGCTGGGGAAAGAAACTAAAATGTGAAGGAGAGTAAGTTCTCCATAACAAGGTTTGGGAGCCTGTGCAAAAAGGTAACTCAGGATTGCTCTCAGCATTTTTGTTTCATTCCGACTGTGCACTGGTATGAACTGAGACATGAATGGAGACAGTACTGTTGAATAAAGCATGTTTGTAGTTACTTGTTAGTTTTAATATAGTATCAAGCATTAACAATTGTCTGACAAATACATTTCACCTTCACTTGACTCCTCTCATACTGAATTTAGATTTTGTCCCATTCAGAAGAGCGGTACTCAAATAGTAGCCTGTCTTTTTCAGTATGAACTGCGTGGGAAATATGTGCCTTATTGCTTACATGGAAAGGGTTTTGGCCTGCATTTTAAAGATAAATACAGTTTGCCATCCACATTCAGTGTTCATGCAAAGGTCAAGTTGAAAGAATGCTTTAAAGGTTAACTACACTATAATACACTGGATGAAACAAACATGTACAGATTAAATACTGTGTATTCTGACATAAAGAATTTTCTGGTAGTATATTTCAGGTAGTGTGTTTCAGAGTGAACTCTGGTCTTTGTTTATATACACCTGTATTATTGCTTTGCCTACAGCACTGCTTCTGGTTTATACACTAAATATTTGTCATAATGGGCATTTCAGAATAAAATATTTTTCGCCATACAGTTTTGCCACTTGATTCACTAGTATTGTCTCTAAAACTGCAATCTGTTCACTATTTGTTTACTGGCTGTAATTCACAAAGGTTAACTTTATTTAATAATAGTAAAAACAAAGCCTTGGCTGGTGTAATAGGTGAGACATATCTGATCTGAGCCATAGAATGACTTTTCATCCTTTCTCCCTGCTTTCTATCTGAGCAGAAGGAGATAAGGTTCAAAGTTGCAGTCAACTAACAGCTAATATCTGTGTAATTTCACTCACATTTGAGAATCAAACAGAGCTGGTCCTACATGTTCAAGCAAGGCTAGAGGTGAACCTGTTCACCGTATGTATGCAGTCTAGTGTCTAAATGAGCTTCTACTGAAGACAGTTTGTATGTTGTTGAAGGAGAGTAACACACATGTTGTGCTCAGTGGCCTGTAATACAAATTCTTCACTATAATTGAAATGAGTAAGTGCGGCCCTTTAGTACGATAATGGCCCAGGTTCTTCAAGTGTGTTTGATGATGCTGAAAATGAATTATAAACAGCAGGCTGGAATCTCTAGGCACATTACAGTTTGATAAAATTTTGACTGATTTCAATTATAAAACAATTGTCTATGTATCTCAATGCATCTCAGTTTCTTTAGCCCACTTTATGATTTTTTTTTGAGTTTGATCATTTGCAATATCATTTTAATGTATTAAGAAAAACACGAGTCTTAATGTTCAGTTTAAATATAAATAAAGTTCAGTTTCACCAGAAATGCTTGGACTATTGCAATTGTAAAAAACAATCCTAAGCAAAGAAAAAAACCCACCCATGCACTGCATATAGGAACTGTTGCCATACCGCAGCACATCTGGTGTAGAGAAATATCAGCACTCCACAAGTTCCCTCCCAGTGGAGAAGCCCATCAACAGGCCTGACCAGGAGCAAAAAAAGAAAGGGGCAAGGCATGGCACACTCCACATGTGCACCAGCTGTAGACAAAAGTGCCTCTCCTTCAGTCACGATCACAAGAAAAGGACAAGGAGACTATTTAGTTTATTTGTTATTTGAAAAATGTTGCTGTAGTGAGTCTAATTTCAGCCAGATGCATGTGTTTAAGTTTTACTTCACCTAAAATTGTTAAGTATGTAACAAGAAATAATTAGCATGATGTCATTTGTGTAATGTAAGGACCCAAATGTTCTTTAGGACTTTAACTTATGTAAGGGGAGTAGAAATGAGGTGTGTGTGATATGACGAAAAAAATCATATCATGATTCTCAAAGAAATTTCTATGACATGATATGTACAGTAGGTTTGCTCATACACAGTCAGCAGTAGAGTAGTGTTGCATATTTAAAAAAACATTTTGGAAACATTTAAGACTGAAAAAGAAAAAAATTAAAAGCTGTAAAACATTTAACATTTCACAATTTCAAAACATTTAACTTTGTACAATTTCAAAACTACTTCCAGTCAGTTTGTAGTTCTTATTCTTATTCTTATTATTATATGACAATATCAATACCATGATAAATTATGTCACAATATGCTTTCTTTAGATATTGCATATATATATATGATAAAATGTATATATATATATATATATATATTACGAAAGACATAATTGATTGTGGTACTGCTATTGTCATATTAGCAATATTTGTCTCTTTATTGAATGATGGGTTCCAAATACTTTATATCTGTTGTGTATAATATGGTACTGGTTGCTGTTTATTTGATTAATCCAACAAAATGTTAAGATTTAAGGTTAATGATGAACCAATCTTTTGTACATTTACATTTGAGATCATTTCAGCTTTCTTAGTTAACTAAGGTGCTCTCAGTTTATTCAAGATGTTATTCTCATTATATTCTCAGAAATATTCCCCATTTTCCTGAGAAAGCCTCGGCAATCATGGGCAGCAAATGAGTCAAGCACTGCCAATCAAATTATTCTTAGCTGGAGTAGAGCAGTTAATGTTGAAAGTACAACAGCTGGACCTTCGTTCTTTATGTAACTCTGCCTTTTACAACTTAATCTCCTTAACAGAATGAAGTTTTGACTATGTGGTGTTAATATGTTGTTGGTCTTCAGGAAAATATTCCACGTGGACATTTAAATTTTTCTCTTTCATGCATGTAAACCACTCTTCATGCATATAAACATTTCTTTCATTATTAATATTCTTCTCAGTTAATACTTAAGATTTTAATACCCTTGGTTTAATAAATTCACAATTTAAGTTATAATTAAAATGACAATAACCAAGACCCAGACCGCTCTGTAATATTTGGGTGCAATATATATTTATTCTTTCTCTTATTTTTCATCTTCCTCTTGTTGCTGATGTAGTTATAGAGCATATTCAGGGTTTCCTGAAAGATAGACCTGGGCAGTTTTAGTCTACACAGCGTGTATCTTTCACAATTACATAGTGCGTGTGTGTGTGTGTGTGTGTCTGTGTGTGTGTGTGTGAGCCTGCTTTATTGATTGAACTCTACAAAATAAGAACTGTGATGTGATAAGATTCAAATTCAAAACACTGTTGTGTATCACATAACTGATTATTAGTTTTCATTAAAGATCCTCACCGGCTTGTGACCAGCTTCCCTCGCCTTCAGAAGAGTGTCCATTTCCTCCACCTACAAATTAACACACATATGGAATGAGAGATTTGTGGGTGGGGTTTTGCATTCACATGGCCAAAGCTAATTTATCATTTCAATTGATTTAGATATGAAACACATGGTATATTGATTGGTATATTGAATATGCACTTGAAAAATAATTCCTAAAAATAATATTAATATTAATAATAGTGTGTTTGTGTGTTTGTGTGTGTGCGTGTGTGCGTGTGTGCATGTGTGCGCGTGTGTGTGTGCTCATGCTTTCTTACAGGGGCTCAGGATCTCCTATCATGTTCATGATGTCATAGTTGTTCTCACTCAAAGGTGATTTTATTAGCCAAATTTGGGTAGATTTTCTCAACCAGCAGCAACATATTATCATCTGGAGAGAGAGAGAGAGAGAGAGAGAGAGAGATTGAAAGAGAGACAGAGTGAATAATGGTAGTGTGAATGGTCCAAGCCTTCTGAACATGTAACAGGAGTGAGGCTCAGGTGCCAGACTCTTTCTATACACTGTTATTGTGTAACAAAAGCAGGTGCTTATAGAAGTTTTCTGTCAGTACAAGGAAACACTTTGCAAACTGTAGTAACTGTAAAGTCAAAAAAGTGAATTAAAATGCAGCGCAGGAGTGTATATGAGTCACATAAATGTTTGTGTTTGTGTGTATGAGTGTGAAACTCATGTTCCATCTGGATCTGGTTATCTACTGGAGCGCACTCCAACATGTAGATAGTAAGTTGTAGATAGTCACCAGCTGGTGAATACATGGGTACATCCTGGGAACATAGGTTAATTTTATTACTCAAAATTATTAGTCACTTCTGTAATAGTTTGAACGTTTTTCTTGGGAAGAATTATAGTATAACATACGTCTTTAATAGAAGATGAAACAAGAATTTGGTACAAGTTTTAATTTTGAGATTTATTTTGAGTTTTCTAAAATCAACCCAGGGACAAAGTTATACATACAGGGTCAAACATTTACATACAGCACACCTAATATTAGGTTAAATGTCCCTTAGGAAATTTCACCTTGACCAGACACTTTTGGTAGCCAACAAGCTTCAATTAAATTAGAGTGTTTCCTGACACAGACCCAACTTTTAAGCACAATCCACATATTTTCGATAGTGTTTGAGATCAGGACTTGTTTTAAGCTTAACGTTAGCCTGCTTTATCCATTCCACAACCAGCCTTTATGTGTAATTGGGGTCATTGTCCTGTTGGAATACCCAATTGTGTTCTAAAAGATTCAACAATCTTGCTGATGGTTTGAGTTTATACTAAAGTATTCAGAGGTTCATCATTATTCCATCTACTTTGTTCAGTTCACCAGTTCCACTGGCAGCAAAGCAGCCCCAGCGCGTGATGCTACCACCACCATACTTAATAGCTGGTATAGTGTTCATCTGTACCTCTGATAATTGCGGCCAAATAGCTCAGTCTTTGACTCATCTGACAATAAAACTTTCCTCCAGAAGGCTTTTCCTTTGTTCATGTGGTCAGCTGAAAACTTTAGTCCAGCTTGAAGGTGTTGATTTTGGAGCAGGGGCTCCTTTCTTGGCTGGCAGTCTCTCAGTCCATGGCAATGTAAATCTTGATTGACTGTAGACAGTATTCCAGCAGCTTCCAGTTATTTGCAGGCCTGTGCCTTGTTGTTTCCTGGGTTGTTCCTGACATCCGAACCAGTTTCCTCTCAGCTGAGGGTGACAGTTTGGGTTTTCTTCCAGAACTTGGCAAAGCTGCTACACCTCCTGTTAACCTGTACATGTCAAACAAACCCTTTTTATGTTGTGCACAGTGAAGTTAAAAGGTGTATTCTGACATAATCTGAATAAACAGTAAGTTAGGTGATCATGGCAAGTTAAAAGACATTTTGGAACTTTCAGGACCACTGAATTAATAATCTAAGTGGCTGTATGTATATTTTTAACCCTGTGTCGATTTCAGAACCCCCCCCCCAAAAAAAAAGAAATTGTGCCCCAAATTCTTTTTTTTTTTAATTGAAGATGTTTGTTGTACAACCATTCTTCCCCAGAAAAAAACAGTTAAAAGAAATCATTGATAGCCCAATATTGCTATGGCGTTCACGTTCATGATGGCTGTACGTGAACCTCTGACCTCAACTATATATTGCAATATTAAGCATGCAGAATATTGTTTTTGGTGTGTGTGTACATATACACTACCAGTTAAAAGTTTGGACACTTTCTAATTCAATTTTTTTCTTTATTTTTATTACTTTAAAAGAGACTGGATAATGATGGAACTGTGTCTACAGCTGGGACACTTTCTACAGTTAGACAGTTTTCTCCAGCTGGCACAGAGTCTGCCACTGGAGCAGAATCTGCAGATGATGGTATAGTCATACTTGTACACTCTTCCGTCATACATGGCACCTGACTGCTTGATGGAGTGATGGTGCCACTGGCCTGGTGATGCGCTGGTGCAGGCTGAGCCACATCGGCATATTCCAAACATCTGCTTACAGAAAAAAGCACCAAACAAAGACATACAGTTACAGGCTGCAGCCTAAAACATGTCCTGTTATGCAAGTACATTTGTGCTGAAAAATATCTAAATAAGTAAAAAAATATCTAAGAGATAACAATGATTTCTAAATGCTATTTACCCCTTTTTTAAAATCTGTTTTGACACTAACTATGCTAGCATTCAGTTTGGGTTGCAGTCACACAGACAGGGTTCAGTGAGAGTGAACTGGCTGCTAAAACCTGATCTAGCAAGCTAAGACACTATTTAGTACACGAGTATGCAGCTTGTGACACAGCAGTGGAGAAACTGGAACACACACTGTGTAACAAATGTAACACTGATATACAACCAGTCAGCTGTGATTCAGTGCAGTGCAGAACCTGGCAGGACTCGACTAATTGGCCTATAACATACTTTATTCCATGTTTTTTCTCTCAGAGTAGAATCACAGGTGGCAGTTAGCTAGCTATTCGATCTATCTTATAGTAACCTCTTGTGGAAACTTAGGGTAGCTAGAGGGGGTGCACAAACTTTTAGCAGTCACAGACCCCTTTAACTAAAATATTGAATAATTATGATAATTGAATAGTGATATTCACTCTGTAGCAGGGAGGTGGTCTAGATTGGTAGATGTTCTGCATGGTGTTAACCTGCATGCTCACCGTCCTCTGCATGTTGTGATGGGCAAGGCATTCCTGGCATTTCTCCTTGCACTGAGTCACACTCACGTACACTGGCTTCCTGCCCCACATCCTGCCGTTCATCTCACGCCTGCCCTTCATGGCTTTCTGGGAAAACAAAAAGTGCACAATGCCAAATCCTCCGGAGCATCCATTCTCCATCATCATCTGTAGGAGACAGCAAGGAGACAGTTAGGACATACCAAACATGCTAACCATGAGGAAATATTAGCATTGAGGAAGCTTTTCCTACTAGATATGCTCTATGGTATCAGTAAGGGGAAGTGTATACAGGTTAATGAGAAAGGAATTAAATATAGGGATTATAAATTGCTAGTTACCTTTGTGCTGGCGATGATTCCAAATTACGGTAATTTCATGCACAATGCACAGGCACTCATCATCTACTTCATCATCAAGGTTGTTGATGTAGAGGGTCAGAACCTATAATAGAGTCAGCATCCCGTGTGTGTGTGTGTGTGTGTGTGTGTGTGTGTGTGTGTGTGTGTGTGTGTGTGTTTACCTGTTCAAACTTGTGATTGAGTTCAGTCTGTCTCACTACTTAAGTCTTTGCTCAACCCTCATACAGTTACTTGCTTTCCATTCATCTTAGCCACAGCCTGCACACACACACACACACACACACACACACACACACACACACACACACACACACACACACACACACCAGAGGATTGCCTCGCTGTAAGGAAACTTTCCATAAGGTACACACATAAGGTGCACATCCTCATGCCTCTCAAATCATACAAAGCCAAAAGCTTTTGACTTCCTGTTCTCATCTGTCATGACACGACACGGACACTCAGTGCAGGGCTTGGAGCAAAAATAAATCATAGCTCATTAATTTTAATAAAATGCTAGTGGCTTAGTGTTTAATTAGCTTAATTTCAGGCAGAAAATGCCTATGAGAGAACTCAAACCATTAATTGATTTATTCTAAGAAAATAACTGTCTATCAATAAATAAATAATATTTTTTCAACAAAACCATGTCATATGAGGCACATAAAATTACCTTATCCATGTAATAAAGCAGTAAAATAACAATGAATTGTGCATATAGCCTTAAGTAGGTTATAAACTGACATTAAAATGCAGAAATCATGGATGGAGCAGTGTTATCCTGTTGGTTAACAAAAGGATCAACGGTACAATGCAATGTGTTGGACAAGAAAACAGGTCAACTCAGCAACAAGAGCACTATTGCATAAAATTAAAAGTTTGCATGGTTTGTATTACCATTAGCTCAATGGTGAAAGTGAGGAGCCTGTCTTCCTGTCTCTGCGGAGATGGATGGAGTGAATACGTATTGCACAGCTGAATTTCTCCACAAGCCTGGGCTCTGTCACAGATCATCCACATACATTGCACCAGAACAAAATTTGGGACCATTTTACCTAAAGAAAAATATAATACATCAAACTGTCAGTGTTGGAGAAAAGCAATAACGCTACCTGAACTGCCAACTGAACATTTACTGTCTTTACCAACATGCTAACCCACTGTTTTAAACAGACAAACCTTAGTATAAGTACACTAATGAAATTATGAAATGTAAAAACCTAAAAGTTCTTAAGCTTATCAATATGATAATAAAATTAAAGAAATTTAAAAATGAAAGAAAAAGAAATATTAATAAAGTCATGCTATTAATATGTGTAATATTATTACTAAATCAACACCAACAACAACAACAACAAAAAAAACAAATCAATAAATTATTACCTACTTATTAATTACTTAATAAATTAATTATTAAGGCTGCTTACCATGGGTATATCACACAAAGCTAAATGGCTACTTATTACTGGTAAATTGTTTCACACCGAAAAAAAAAAAAACGCTGGCATAATGTGTGTTGCACAAATAAAAATTGTAATGGTCTTTTTTTAGACACACCTACTTTGTCCCCCTTGTAAATACACACTGTGTTTTAATCATCATGTACACCTTTATCAGCATAACGTTCTGAGCCCAGGGTGCTGTTTGTTATATATTTTTGGTTGGTGCCTTCAGTAATACTGACGTCTTAAAAAACACAGAAATACAGCTGCAGTTAATATATTCATACTAGATAGCATGATTCTACCACATCAGTGATGGTCATGTAGTGGTGCCTTTCCATTGGCTGATGGGATAGAATATTGTACAAAGCAAAAGATGAGCTACAGTCAGTAATTGTATATGTACAATGTGGCCTATACTGCAGAAGTTACCCCTGAAAATCCAGAGGTTGATAAAGAGAAAATATGGTCGTAAAATGAACATATGCAATTTCCCCCTGCACTTTCCTTATTCACTAATGTCACATGCAGCATACGTATCTATTTCATAAAACACACATCCAGTCAGAGGGCATGTAAATCATAATTAAATATTAACAACCTAAAAATTATTGATTTGCAGCTAAATAATCAAAATCAATTTCAATGTCATTAATAATAATAGCAGATATAGTATGTCAAGTAGTACGTATATACAAAAAAAGTAAAAAATAATGTTAACAATTTTAGCAAAGGACACTTGTACTAAGATGTACATTTGTAATTTGTAAATGTGGATCAGATACACAGATATGGATCTTTGAGTTCATTAGTTTTTCAATTGAGGAACAGGTGCATTTCTGAAGCATGGCTTTGAGCTGATGTTGGATGTAGAGACATATCTGGGTTTCTCAAAGACTCTAGGATGTCAACATAAGTTTTCTGATAAGTCTTATATAAACACCAGATGTGATTTAGTTCACTGTGGAAATCGGCTTTTGAGTGTTTCATTTATTTGAGTTAAGGATTTGTTTATTTAAATCACCTTGTGTTGTACGCTTTTAGCATAGGCTGTTCCTTCCCGCACCTCCTCAGGCACAAGCGTGTAGGACCCTTTTTTATGAGGCTCAGCACTATCTGACTCCTAAGGACTGCACCTGTTGGGGATTCATTATGAAAACTTGTCTTTGTTTATAAATAATTTCTTAATTATATCTGACTTCAAATCAATCCAGCTGACTGAGTTCTTATATGAATAAAAATCTAGTTAGATAAAGAGATTACAGAACTACTGCTTGATGAATTTAGAAACAGGTTCAGTTTTCTACTTGATTTTGACCAGACTACGTGATACCATTAACTTCAGCAAAACAGTTAACTATTAATATATAATTTCAAATTTTCATTTTGTGTGCACATTTTATACAGTTTTTAAGGATATCAAAAGCATCTCATTTGCATCAACCTTTGGCACAGACACCTCTCACTCAGCTTAAGTGAAATTTACTCTTTTGCCTCTTGGTTTACTTCTTTCCATGGATCTTGTATAATTGTAGCTGAACTTGCTGAATGGTTTTTGATTCACTATTGCAATAGCCTGGGTGTGAATTGCCAGGCAGATTTCCCTGCCCCAGCTTTACCCTTTGGTCATTCAGTTTTATTGCCAGTATAGGCCTGACAGTACATTGTGAAATTTAGTAAGACTAGTTAACAGTATTTCATAAAGATGTTACAGATACTCCTGGGTGAAATGAATCAGCGGGCCTGTGCATATTCTGTATGTACATTGACAGTTTGATGAAGGTGGCTTGCACTTTGAATAACAAGATTAATTCAGTTCCATAATTTGTCACTGTTATTGTTTTTTTTTTTTTTTTAACAGCCAAGGAGACACATTGTTAATTGCAAACATGAACAATTAGTAGCTAAGTAACACTGAGGTGAAACAGATGCAACAAAGCATTTCAGCGTATTTCATAAATGCAAATTTATCAGGAAAAGCCCAAGAAAAGTAGGCATACCATTTCTACTTGGATGATGAAAACAACCAGTCACCACCTACAGTCTGATTAAGGCTTGAGCTAAGGTCTTACCCCAGCTGCCTAGTCAGCAACCATGGCCAGAGGTTGTGCTGACACAGAGTGCTTCCGGAAGTGGAAAGATGGATGCAAATGGCTAGTTTTCACTGAGGATGGATCAGTAAAGTGTCCCATTTTCTCTTGTTCAAGCTCTAGGTCGTCCCCTCTGTTTATTGTTAACCAAATCACACCTTGGCAACATCTATATGGTATATTAGGGTGTATTTCATGTAAATTAGATTTATTGTGTTATTAAGGGGGAAGGAGCTTGCGAATAAAAAGCTGAAGCCGATTCTCAATTGTGCACAAATCACCTCTTGTTTTGATGTCATGAAAATTTCAAGAGGCAGATGCAGGTTTGCTTGAGTGTCATAAAACAATCTACACTTGTTGTAAGAATTTTGACAAATAAGGGCCATTGTGCCCATTAAATGCTATGTTTGATTGATTGAGCTTCTTGGATTCATGCAGCAGATTTTATTTTAAAGTGTTATGCTGGTGAGGAGAGAGGCAAGATGTGAAGACTAAAGTGTGATTCTGTACTGTGCAGATGTGTATGGGGAAGACAAATTCATGTGCACGTCTAGAGCTCAGTCTTCAGTAGGAGGTCTACAGAAAAGAGATAAAAATATACCAAACAAGGCTAAAACCACACCATGCTGCCAAGTTAGGTTGCGTACATGCTTGTGTCCTGTTCAGTTCTCAGTTTGTTGCTGATAAGGTCATGCTCGCTGCTAAAACAGTCTTCTATTCCTTGTTGTCAGAGCAGATTTGTATGGTAGTTTAACAGTTGTGACAGTTTATGTGGCATTAAACTGTATTATGAGTGCCTACCAGAGTTGCCATGCTGTTAGGGAAGTCATGAATGTCCTATCAGGTCATGTTGTTAACATCTGCATTGCTGTTTTACTTTGTTCTACACTATGTTCTTAAGGAATGATGGATGTATGAGAGAATCTACTGCTTCTAACAAGTTTTCTGTGCTAAATTGTAATTCATCTCAAATGTCCTGCATGTAGTGCTTATGAAAAGAAATCATGTTACTTGTCTGTTGTTGGGATTGTAACTGTAACACTAGAAACGCAGTAGGTGAATGAGATGCCAGAGTTTGTGGTCAGCCAACTATTTACTGCTTCGCCCTTAGAAAAAAAAAAAAGAATTCCTCGAGCATGACAAGGGATCTAGATTTAACTTTAATTTAATGTATGAGAAAGTGGAGGTATGTGGAGTGGTAGAGCTCAGTCTAAAGCAGGGAGTTTTCAGAAAGGAAATGCTTTCTATTTACACTGCCTTCTTTCCTGGGTGACAATGCAGGGTTGTAAAGTTATTTATAAACGTTGTCACATTTTGTGGATTTTTTAAGTTGTTGACAAAATATGCTCAAGATATATTTAAAGAAATTAAATTAGTGCTGCTATTTTGATTAAATATTTTATTTTGGTAGTTGCATTTTGGACAGTAAATGAACCATAGTGCCAAGATGTACTGTATATCACTGCAGACAGATTTGTGAAGAGTTATAAAAGAGTGTAACTTGATATAAAAAAATGATATAAATCTGAACTGGAGTCTCATCTATGGTGTGTCCTGTCTCACCTAGGGTGTGTTCCTGCACCCAGAGTTCCCAGGATTTACCTGAACCCTGACCAGAATAAAACAGTTACTGAAAATGATTGGATTAATGATGTATAATGTTTGTTAGCAAGTATAAAGAAAACCTTGCATTAGATAATTGTATCTAAATCAACAGAAGAGATCTGAACTATTGGGTATACAGTATATGTGCACTATATGGCCAAAAGTATGTGGAAACCTGAACATCACACCCATATGTGGTACTTCCTCTGTTTGAAGAACTGTCTGAATAACACAATGGTATAGAATGTCTTCATATGTTTAGCGTTAAGATTTCCCTTCACTGGAATGAAGAGGCCCAAACAAGTTTCTTCATGACAATGCCATGAAGGCATAACGCGCCAAGGTTGGTGTAAAAAAACCTGCACAGAGTCTGTACCTCAACCCTACTGAACACCTTTGAGAACTGGAATGCTGACTGGACCTCAGTTCTCATCACCCAACATCAGTGCCTGACCTACCTCCTTGTAGCTGAATGAGCACAGATATTTA
>JAQQZR010000876.1:0-12723 GCA_030068235.1 Notoglanidium macrostoma | reverse complement strand
GTGTGTGTGTGTGTGTGTGTGTGTGTGTGTGTGTGTGTGTGTGTGTGTGTGTGTGTGTGTGTGTGTGTGTGTTGTTGACTCAGTTGGGATCGGATCAGGAGACTGTGAGTGTTCAGCGGCAGTGTGTGAAGCGGTGAGTGTTTTATATACAGCTTGTTTTTGTCCGTTATATTGTGAAACTTCACAATTTATTCATTTAGCGCTGAACTGAGGACGTGTGTGTGTGTGTGTTAGAAACTGTCAGAGGTGTGTAAATTTAGGGTTAAACTCTGGGCTGTAAATCCAGTTTCTCCGGAATAGTGTAATGTATCTGATCATTCTCTCTCTCTCTCACACACACACACACAGTCCTCTTTGAAAGTATCAGAACAACAAGGCTTGTTATTTTGTTGTTGCTCTACACTGAAGACTTTTGGGCTCGAGAGGAACAGGTGAACGAGCCCAGCCCTCTCGCTTCTCTCTGGTCCTCATGTGGGTTTATCCTTTTTTAACAGCAAACACAGTCTTCGCAGGTGAAACCCAGGGCTCGAACCAAGTGTAGACATTCAGAGCAGTCAGTCTAATGCAACAAGAAACACCTGTCAGTCACGTACTCTGTTCCATTATACACCTGTCAGTCACGTACTCTGTTCCATTATACACCTGTCAGTCACGTACTCTGTTACATTATTTTTGATCAATTAAAAAAAACCAGTGCCATGTGCTAAGTTGATTAAAATAGTGGTCTCCAAGCACCGGGACCGACCCACGGAACGAATGAATTTGGGTTCACCGCTACCCAGATGGATAAAGCGCTATAGATAATGGATGGATGGATGGATAAACAATGATTTAAAATATTTGTGGGAAATTGTGGTTTCACACTGGGCTCACACTGGGCTCTAAGGGATAAATAATTGATTTTAAATTGGTAAGATAATAATATTATTATAGGCTACTCATGCCATAATTACATATTGAACTAGGCTGTCTTTTGATATTTTTCTCACCACTTTGATCTTTAATTAATCTTTAATGTATAGCTTACAGATTTTGAACTCGAGTAACGGGAGCAGCGGTTTCAACACTTACTGCGTGAGCTGTGTTGCCTGCTAACGTTGTACAACAAACAAACATTGCTGGAGAGCTTTTTCAGACCTACTTAAAGCTGGAATGTTATGCAAAAACGGTTATACTAAAAGTAAAGGCCTAATTGATAACCGATATCTCATTGATATCCCCCTCCTCCCTCCCACCCATCCTGGGACATATTGTCTACATGAAACCAGTCCATGGTGCAAAAAAAATACAGTTGGGGATTGCAGGTTTAAAACCTCTAGATGTAAACATCAGGAAATTAAAGTCTCATGTTCATCTTTTGATCTCAAACTCAAATGTTATAGCAAATACAGAAGAGTTAGCCTTGCTGTTCCAATACTTTCAGAGGAAACTGTACACACACACACACACACACACACACACACACACACACACACACACACACACTCAGGTCTGGAGAAAAGAGAAATTGTGTAACAGTTGGGATCTGATGCGATTATGAACACATTTGTACTCATGTGCTTTCTGGGTTTGTCAACGTTCATAATGTGATTTTTTTTTTTTTTTTAAACCAACCAATAGCATCGTCACATTTCACCCAGACTCCGGCTTTTACTGAGTAAACGCTGACGTCATGTTACGTTATGAAATAAAAGTTTTGGTAATGTATCTTTCATGCTATTTGTAGTTCTGACCTTTTGCAGGGACGAAGTAAATCCCCCGTCAGACTTAGGTGCATGTGAATATAACGTGGAAATCATCCTGTTATGAATCACAACTCCAATTTTTGTGTGAATACAATATGTGTAAATTGTTCATGTGACATTTGCGGATTCTTGTTACAATTGTTCACAAATTCAGCTCGCACTTTTTATATTTTTAGGAATTTACACTTTACCACCTTATGTGCAGAAGTTGCTGCTGAATCTTATAAAACATTTTGTTTAAGCCCCTTCCACTCGACTCTCTGCATCTGTTCACTTTGCCCCGCCCCCAAACATGCTTAAAGATGCTATATGTAAGAATGATCCACTTGTCGAATTCATTCTCCAGACTCCAATATACGGTGTCCAGTTTTTAGTGGAGGCAGTGCATTGGGGTCCAGTCTTTGGCTATTGTTTATCATCCTTTTGTTTGTCCAAATACAGTTGCTTTGAATTGCGTTCAGTTTCTGAACATACCCGACACACAAAATGGTAATCGCAAATTTACGTTTTGGTGCCTGGATTCTAGTTGTTTCTGCGAATTGCAGCGATTCTTTTGCAGCATTTTTGTAAAATATAGCTGAGCTTTCTTGTTGAATGTATTTGTATAATCAGTCGCACAACAGCTCTTTCCTATTTTAGATGAGTTTTCTGTGAGATTTTTGTTAGATTTGAGCGTTTTCGTGTTACTTGAGGTGAGTGCTAACGCTAGTGCTGCAACTCAGTAGGTTAGTCTTTCTGACACTCAGCGGGTGTAACCGCAGTGATGTCCATCTACGGTGACATCTATGCATAGCCTCGGGGCAGTACGACGATTTCTCTTGTCGTGTCAGAGTGAACGCTACAGTGATTCACTATGGCCCCTTGAGGTATAAAGTGGTATTACATGACAGTCGGGCCTAGCTGGTTAGCATACTAACTTCAGTAGATATCTCTACATCACAATACATAGACGTCTTTGACGTAATGTCAGCACCGTTATTTCTTCACCTTCTGTTCATATCTTGAGTCAGTTTTTGGAATATTTAAAAAAAAAAAAAATTCATATGAATTCTTACATATAGCACCTTTAAATGAGTGAGATGTTGGTTGTAATGCTATTGTGGCTGTTTGTGCAAGTCTCTTATGATAGTATAACTGGTAACACTAAAATGTAAATTAGTAATTGCATCTGTGATATGATGTGTGTGTGTGTGTGTGTGTGTGTGTGTGTGTGTGTGTGTGTGTGTGTGTGTGTAATTTGTGTTCAATTACTTTTCATTGCTTGAATCCAGATCTAGAATGAACGATTTCTATCCCTCACATTAACAGTAACAGTTTGTGCATTGGAAAAGGGATGTGTGTGTGTGCATGCATTTGTGTTCTGAAAGAAGATGTGAGTGTGTTCAGAAAGATGTGTGTGTGTAAGACAGACAGACCACAGGTTTGTGGCTTTAGATCTGTAGATTTGGTGGCAGCTTCTGTGCCGAAGCGTGCACCAAGAATCTGTCTCCTGACTTAACGAGGCTTAATGTACCTCTTTTATGAAATAAATAAGTGGCATAAATCATCAATAGTTATATGATTCGATGGCAATATAAGCACAAATGTACACAAACTCGGGAGTGAAGTGTAGGATACAAAGGATTTTCCCCCAAACTGGATTTTCCTGAATGCCACATTTCACCTTTAAGCTTCTGAGAAAGATTTATCAATAAATTCGTATCCAGAACCATAACGTGTGTTTCAAATTCCTGATGTACATGTCAGCGTTTTGTTCTTCTGCATTAATAGATGTGTGTGTGTGTGTGTGTGTGTGTCTTTTCCTTTTTACTGAAAGTTAATGATGCAGTAAGTAAATTAAATAAAATTGTGAACCACAAAAAGTTTGATTAGGTCATACAGACACACACACAGGGTTTTTATCCTGTGTTTCTTCCTGTCTGTCCGGGAGTTGATCCTTTTGTGTTTTATTTTGAGCTGTGTGGAGGAAGTACAGTACAAGTTCCTTTCACACGTTGTGTAGCAGTTCCACTGTCCCATGAAGAACTCCACTCTCCTGCGATAGTACCTTGTTTTATTCAGGATTTTTAATGTGGAATTATTTATTGAAGAATTGTAACAGAGAACAGAACTTAAATGCTTGCTGATAGGCAGTAAACCGACCGATACAAAAAATCCTGAAATGAACAAACAAATAAATAAATGTTACTATTAATGACTACCAATAATAATAATACTATTACTAATGACCATCATCATCATCTGGATGTTGCTCTGGTTAAGTTGTTTATTTAATACCATAAATGTAAATGATACAAGGGGGAGGGTAACCACACACACACACACACACACACACACACACACACACACACACACACACACACACACACACACACACACACACACTTGTTATTTTTAAGTGTTTGAAGCCTGTAATGCTTGACTGAGTTCAAGCTATGTTTCCTTAACACTAACTCCCTAAACTCAATCCTAACCCTAATCCTCCGACTCAGCCCCTGCTAGCCTATTGATACGAGCTGTCCCTGCTGATAGATTTATCATTTTAGTTTCTGGTGGTGAGGTACTTCAGTGAAAATACGAAGACTACTTGGCAGTTTAATATTGTAGGTTTTTGTTTATGTGACTGTATAGCGTTTGGGCTAATAAAAACAACCCAATGCTGATTTGTTCATTTATTATCTGCAAACTCTTCCTCTTTCACAAGCCCGTGCTTGAACTTCATAAGTCAGGGTTCAAACAGCGGAATCCTTGAACCAGAGCTGTAATTGGTGAGAGTTTAGTTCTGTTTATGGGATTTTTTTTAATGAGTTACTAAAGCGTGTCTTGCACAAGCTGGTGTTTGTACACTTTTGGCCCCAACTGGTGTTTGTTCCTAAAATGACAGTTGTCACACTGATGGTTTGCATGGTGTAAGATGCAGCTTTCAGGGTTTGCTTAAAGTGACAGGAAACAAACTACTTCGCACACTTCACCGGTTTGTGAATTCTTACCATTTAATGTTGTTTTTTAAAGCTTTAATGTCAGTATTTTGCATAGGATTTGTAGCTCCAGAGTTTTGTTTTACTGTAGGACAGCTGACTCGTGTGACTGTAGCAGGTTTAGAAGACGTTGTGATACTTTGAAACCTTAAACGTGCATTTTTAGCGGTTCTGTTGTTTATTTCAGTGTTTACTGACAGCACAATACAAATTCAAATTCCACCTTATAAGTTCGTGCTTTCGACAACATGCTTGAATTGGCTTTTCTGCCCACGTACAGGAACCTGCGCTGAACTTCACTCTTTCTCATCAAGTCTCAGACCTTTAACATGCTGAGACGAGAATCTGAGACTCATTGACTTGTAACGGTTTGGAACCTTGGTGTCTTTCACGCTGGCGTTTTGGTTTTGTGAACGCGTGAAGGACACACGCAAAGTTCACTTAAAACAATTTAATAAAGTTTATTATACGTGACTTAAATGGAGTGAGGTTTCCACGGCGATTTCTGTTCTGCCGCTGCTTTTCCTTTTTCGAATCGAGCCTTTCTTGTTTTTATAGAATAGTTTCGAGATGGTATTCAGCAGAGCATTTGTAAAACAGGATGGAGACGGAGGCCAGCGTTTGGGAGCTTCCGAGTGTTTCTGACTCACAATTCCAGATGAATGGGTGGAGATGATGATGTTTCTGTAACTGCGTTATTCGATTTTCCATTGATTGTGCATGTTTCTCTGAGGGTCTGTGCGAGCGTGTCTGCGAGTTTATGTATGCACGCCTCTGTGAGCGTGTGTGTGTGAAAGATTGTGCGTGTCTGCACGTGTGTGTGTGTGTAAGAAAGTGTCTACGTGTATTTTAGCAGCGAGAGAGCTCATAGACACTCGGGTTTATTAAGCGTGAATCGGACTATGCCGTGTGGTTTAACAGCGCTCTCTTTTAGTCCACACGCTCAGCAGGAATGTTGTGTAACATTTACACAACAGTTGTGTGAAACTACAGCTCAGGTCCTGTTCATTTGGTAATGACTCGCAGACCAGGAAACTCCAATTTGACTGATTACGCATGGGCTTGTTTAATGATTTATTCTGCAGGTCTACAGGTCTGCTTCCTGTAACATTGTCAGTTTTTACATTGATTTTTTTTTATTATTATTGTTGCCTTTTAAGAACCTAGTGAAGTTTTTTAATAAATACGTAGGCTTCCAGAGGAAGATAATGTATGAAAAAGAGTGGTTGAGTTTTGGTTTTGGGGAAATCCCTGAGGATTTCACTCCCATGCTTGGCGACAGTTTTAGCAGCTTGGTGCTAAACCAGATGGGCATTGCTACAAAGTTTATTGATGTTTGTACTCCTGTTGCAAGACACGTGCATGTGCATGCTAAGATCTTATGAATAAACACCATGAACCGGTGTTCAGAACATAAACATGCAAAGCTACTTCAATATTTAGATTTGAAGCCACACCCCCGAAAATCAGCCTGTTTTATCCAAAGGGATTTTTATACCATGCTAAAACGGCATGAGAGAAAAAGAACCAAGGTGGGGTTTTTTTTCTTTTTCAATAAAAAAACAAAACAAAACTCACAAACCTTACAAAAGCTTCTCAGGGAATAAGATAAAAAGTGTACGGGAGGGCCACTTCAAATAAATTGTCCTACAGTTGTGTCTTGTGAGAGGAAATGAAGAAAAAGTTTCCTGTCTCAGCACTAAACAAATAGCTGAAGTTGTGTATGGTCATCTGGATTTCGGGAATTTCCCTGTGTGTGTGTGTGTGTGTGTGTGTGTGTGTGTGTGTGTTTGTGTGCGTGTGTGAGAGATTTGGACAGTATCTGCACACTCTAGGGTTTGGAGCAGTTTTATGGTTCCTGTTCTACTGAAATACAAATGCATCACGGCAGGGAACAGTTCTCAGAAGTTAATAAGTTCTCACCACGCATTCTGAGCTGGCTAGATGTCCTGAGGATGTACTTTGCCCCAATATACCTCAAACCGGTGACAGATTTTGGGCGCTATGTAGTATCTCTGGGTTTAATGTTTATTCTAACACTACAGTGAGTCTCTCGAGTCTGGAGCTGTAGTTTTGGAGGTGTTTGTGTGACGCCTTGTAGCTCGCGACCACACCTCTAATGTAATATCATTTGTAATCAATTACCAGTAATTACCGAATTACTGGAAACTACCAGACTTCATCAGGTCCATCAGGTTTTTGTGTCTCCTTGTTCTTCCTTCTTCCTGCCTTCTGGATCCATCGCCACCCTGAGCAGAATAAAGAGCTTACTGAAGATGATTCAGTAAATTAATCATTAGGGTTAAAGGTCTTGCTCCAGAGACCAGCACGGTTCTCTGATACTCCTGACATTTAAGCTTGTACAGTGCGTGTCCTATCATTAACTCAGAACTTTCCCCACTGATCTCCTGATCTGCCGTCGTTACAACGGCTGCATTATGTATTAGTCAGAATTGCAGTGTAGCGCAAGGCTTTCGGACAAACGTGCCATTTTGGACCTTCAGTAGCCGTGTAAGCAAAATAAAACCCAGTGGTTGCGTGACTTTTGTCTGAAGCACCGTGTTTCTCTGGAACCCTTCACCTTAATGGTTTTTATGTGCTGTTCATTTATTAGTGGACTACACTGCAGTTACGGCCTTCGTCCTGCGTGTGGTTTAGTTGTGCCATGAATTTTCCTCCCTTTGAGCTGCTGGTTAATCTTACCGGTTAGATTTGTTTTCCTTTCTGATTGTATCATTTGGAGCCACAAGGGCACATGGCACACACATGATCCTACAGTTGTAAATTGTGCAATTTTGAAAACAAAAAATTGACAGCAGTAAAAATTGCAACCCAGGATGATCAAAGCTAATATATTTCTTATTCAGTTCTCATAGTTATTCAGTGGTCAGCTTGAACTGGACACTCAAAATGTCCCTTATAAATCGTTTTAGTTTGGACCAAGTGTTTTCTGTTAGAGGAAAGTTCAGATAAAAAAGAAAGCTCTGTGGCAGTAATATTTCAGCATTTACTGCACATAATTTATTGTGTCCTTTTAAGTAGCATTCATGACATAAATGTGTACCGAGAAGGTCTTTGGAAATCATTTCGCAGTCTTTGGCACGTCGTAGACGATGGTTATTGTTGATTGTTATTGTTAGAGAACCGTGCTCCAGTATCTCTGCATGCTTGAGCTCATTTAACACCAGAAATGGCACCACAACTGCTCTGCAACACTTTCAGTTCACATCAGTGTGAAGTGTGAAGTATTAATGTCTGCACTGTCGGTCTTGACTTGTACATCTCTTAACACTCTAGTGTAGTTGTGCCTCCACCCGCAGCAGGGGAGTGGATGTGTGCAGACAGACAGCACTCGGAACGGTCAGAGCATTTGCAGAAAAGTGCAATAGATCTCTGGGCCTTATGATCCAGGCTCGTGTCGTCCAGACCCCGTTGGCAGAGAACCACTCGGCACCACTTGCCCTGTTTATGCACAAATGAGTGAGCATTGTTTCCACAATGGATAGGACTTGCATCCTTTATCTGTCAGCAAAAGTTTTGCTAATCTATAAGAGTATCTCTGCACCTCTTGGAGTTGTTTGGTCCGAACTTTTCTCTTCTCGAAGACTTCAGGTCCCTCAGAAACCCTCTGTACTCACTATCCGAACCCCCTCGATGATGTGAAAATGGCTTCCTATCAGGACATCTTTCTGACTCCTGATGCAAGTGCAACACACACATGAGGGTTGGTGTTTAGAAGGAGGAAAACAGAGGACATGGAGGAAACCGATGCAGGTGCAGGGAGAACATCCAAACCAAAGCCGTTCGAACCCATCACCTCCTTGCTGTGAGGCGAGAATGCTAAGCACCTCTCCATTAAAAGTCATTCTGTTGTGCCTGGCTGTAGGAACTACTTTTTAGTTTTTTTTGATGCATCAACTTCTAATTTTGCCAAGTCTGGATGTTGTCTTCTACGACGGCTTTGAGTATTCCTCAGTCTAAACAACGAGCAGCCGTCTTGCGCCTCCAGTCTTTTGCTTAAAACCCCACCACAGAGCAGCTCTGAGTAAGGTTCTGCTTATGACTGAATATGAATGTACATGATTAGCAGATGCAATGCACAGGGGACGTTGTTGATGGTGTAAATGCACTCTTACATCAGCAGGTTTCATGGTTAACAACAAAAAAGAAAAAATCACAGAACCAGCTTTTCACACTTCTCACAAACAGAACACTTTTTTTTTCGCAATCAGGTCGACCGGTTCTTGTTTGGGTGAGTGCGTAGGTCGTATTTTTGCACATCTGGGTTTTTAGTGAATGCCGTTCAGGGTTCTTAACTCAAGGTTCTTTTGGCGTTATCTAACTACTGTGGCTTTGCATAACTTCCCCTAGGGTTTCAGGATGTGCAGCAGCTTCTGTTTGTTTGCTAGAACTTACATTTCCATGACTTACCGGCATGTTCGGCACTGCTGTGAGCTAAGGGATGTCGCTTTGCATGCTTCCTGGTGCTGGTTTTTGCTTTTGAGCCCATGGCTTTGCTTCCCAGATTTCCGGGTTTTACTGGTTAGGCTTAGCTGTGTTTCAGTGACTAATGAGTACTTAAAGGCATCTTCATGACGCACAGCGTGTACACAATAGATATAAGAATGGAACTGGAACGAAAGTAGTTTTTAATGTCCCGTATTAAAAGCGCTGCCACCTGCAACTACGACGACATTTACCATGAAAAGCGGATCGTGATGTTGTTCTATCTCGGTCGTACCGTCATTTCGTTTGGTTCTAGTGCGCGTTCCTTGGTCAGAAATGCACCGTGTAGAAAGTTGTAATTTTCAGGAATAAATTACTAACAATATCCTGTACATCACATTTTACTGAGTTGAAGTACTGCTCGCTCTCTCTCACATGCACTTCTTACAGGTCCAGTTCCTTAATTTTCAGAATGAGGAACTTTTTCGTAAACCAGTGAGAGGTCGAGAGGGAGATAAATGAGCTGTCCTGTTTCTCAGATCGTTACAAGCGGTGATCAGCAGAATGGGAGTCGTACGTGTTGCTCTGCACTACGCCACGTCATTTAGTCACGTGTGTGTGTCTCCATACATGCAGGGGAAGCTATGATGCTCCGATATGGCTTATTCAGTGAGAAGAACTTTCTAAAATTAACCTACGCTTGCTGTTGCAGGGGTTTGAGGTGATGTTTCAGACGTTTTATTATTTACATGGTGGATATTTGGGACGGTTTTTGTTATTATAGTTGTCGACTGTCTAGTCTAACACTTTGTTGAGCAATATTTGGAAAGAGGACCATGGCGTAAGTTTCGGGGGGTGTGATGCACTCGCCGCTCACAGGCCACTAACCGCCCTCGTGCGCTCCCATACAGGAATGTGCGGATTTGTATTTGTGTGAGTGAAATCTGTTTTACTTCCCATACACTGCATGCCAAACAACCTCGCTTCCTCTGAGAAGGGGAAGAACCCTGAACTGAAAAATCCACCTGATACCATATGAGCTTTAGACAGCCATATCAGGTGCAGTTTTGTTGTTGGTTTATTTATTCCTAGAGCATGTTAGAGATGACGCAGCGGTGTTTTACGTCGTCCTGCTGAAACGTACACGGAATAAATAAATAAATAAATAAATAAACTTTGCGCCGTCCTTTTCAAACAGAGACTTCCGGATAAAACCGATTGTGGGCGGGGCTACACAAGAGCTCAGTTTGTGATGTCAGAATAAGGTCATGTTATCGACGCCGTTACTTTTGGGGTTTTTTTTAATCAGAGGACGACCGTGAGGTACCCGGAAGATTAGTCGCGCCAACGTTAACACTGAACAGATAATCGTCGTGGTAACCTTATGTTCCGAAACGTTTTTTTTTTTCTGCTGTTAAATAAATGAGGATGTAAATAAACTCGGCGACTGAGAGATGTTTGCTAGCTAATCTAGCCCGTCTTACAGGAGAGATACAAATTTTAGAACGATTCATGAATACTTCTCAAGTATTGGCACCCTTCATTACTCAGAATTTCAGCTGTGGCTTATCTTATACCACTGTTCCACGAGCCTGTTTGAATAAGCAAGTCAGTTCTGCAAAAACCTCTAAACTGTGCAAAATACGGTAATCGAAATTAGAGAACAGTAACCGCGGTAGCAGAAAAGAAGCTTACAAATGAAGTTTTTGATGGTTACCACTTTCAAAAGTTAATAGGAAGTAGGAGGTCTACTTGCTTCGAATGACTTCAGCACATCGGTGCCCGCAGGACAGCAGCAGTTTCTCACACCGCCCTGGTTTGAGCTCGTTCCGTTCTTCTTCCAGAGTTCGGTGACAGTAGCGGGTTTTTCAGCCACAACTCTTCTCGAGCCTGACATTCACCCTGTTTCCCTCAAAACATTTCTTCATACACTCAGGGTTCAGTCTTCCCCGGTTTGACGCCTGTTTCCTATCTCCACCTCATCGTGTCCTCTCGTGCATTCGTTGTCCACGGACGCCCAGCATCTTTGGGAGAACGATCACGTCTTGGTCACGAGTGGTGCCAGATGAATAGGGTTCGTTAGATAATTAAGGTGCCAGATTAGCACCAATAACTGTGAAGTATCCTAAAGTGTGCTTTAATTTTGCCTCTGCGACATCCCTTGCGTTTATGTTCAGAATAACGTTAAATTGGGACAAGCAGCGACTTTGTAATTCATTGGAATGTAAGTGCATTCATTTTGATCTCTGCTGTGCTGATACTCAGCAGTTTGAGATGCAAGTGGGCTACAGATTTGCACGGTCTTGCATTTTCATACTTCCTGGTATTTTAAATCATTGTACAGAGTCAGGGAATTTTCATTTCTTGGCAAAGAAACTTGTTCTTTTATAGAAATCATAAACGGTGATCTGCTGTATTTCCTCTTTCCGTCTGCCTGTAAAGGTTTTTCCTGGACCTCCGCAGGCTCTCTGTTCTTTCTGAACTGACCTTTGTGTTTTGGTAAACATCATCCTGCTACTTTTTCACACATCCTGGACAGAGTTCTGCATGTTCAGCACGACGCTGACGCTAGCGCTAGCTCTCCAGCGATCCCTGATTAACCCTGCTTCTGAGCTAGTGCGCTTCTCTTTAATAATTCATGACTTTTACAAAGGTCTGTTGCAACGCGGGGACTTCCTGTTACCCCATCACGTTTTCGGCAGCTGATGCAGTGTGTGTGTCTTAGTAAGGACCGAAAGGATGGAAATATCTGACCCTCTGATTTGGACCTCATGGCTGTTTCTCATAAAGTAAAATGTCTGTAAAGAAGCAATTATGTCAGTATATGAGGATAGTAAGGTGTGTGTGTATGTGTGTGTGCGTGCACTGACTAGTCCTGTTTGACATGTTTATTCATTCATGATCACACAGGAGGTTTGAATGTCGGATCATTCTGTTATTCTCCTGAAAATACTGGACCTTAATCCTATTTTGTGGAGCAAAATGTGTTCGTGTCTGACTAATTAATGGCGCGTTTACTCCGGTGTGTAATGATCTGTCGCTCATCAAGTAAACCCTGGAAACAGCCGTGTTTGAAAGCGTACACTGCACTGTGACACTTCTGAGTCTGAAGCTGTGGCGAGTGTCAGACCACTGTTCTTCAGGAAGTTCTTGGGTTGTAGTCTATTAGTTTCCTTAAAGTGCCCCGGCTTTACGACAGGCTGACGCGCATGCTGTAGTATCGCAGAGCTTTCGGCTGGTGTGAGATCCAGATAAAATTCTGGGGAGAAAAAGCAGAAATGCAATCACGTCGAGTCCGTCAGTGATTTCGGACAGTCCGAGGTAGAAAAACAGCCCCGCTTTCCTCTCCTCTGCCACACGGAGGGCCGCTGCAGAGTTAACAGAAGTAATGGCTGTTTAACATCAGAGGGTTTTAAACAGTGGTTAGTGACACAGAGGTGTGTGTGGTTTGGGAGGAAACCTGACTTCAGTGGTCAAGACAGCAGTGTGTGTGTGTGTGTGTGTGTGTGTGTGTGTGTGTGTGTGTGTGTGTGTGTGTGTGTGTGTGTGTGTGT